>JARJDS010001789.1:0-18842 GCA_030264155.1 Atheta pasadenae
CAATTCCATAAATTTGAACGTGGTTTAAAGGTAATTTCGTACAAATTAACCTCAAAACATTTCTATGCTATTTTATGCAGAATAATCGAAAGGTAACGGGCGACAGGTACATACAAACCAAACGTCTTTTTGCATAACTTTTAATTGCAAGCGGTGACATTTGGTTTATGCTTTTCATTATTTGCTACTAAGTTATTTAGTTATGTTTGCAATTAATTGTGCCTGTATTGTTATTTAAACACAATAGATACGATGTTGTATAATAAGTTATTAAAAGTTAATAAATTAAAAGTTTTGTTAGTTAATTGTAAATCATTGCTTATTTGTATCGATTTTAGTAACTTTGGTGTGTACAATTAAAAATGTTGCTAAGATAACATAATGGCGAATTAATTACGAGCAACTTTTGTTAAATAATTATTTGATTATTTTGTTCAAAATGTGAGTTTTGGGTCATTTTATGGTAAAAATCATGTGAAAAGTTAATATAATAATCAATGCTTTTGATGTTAATTTCAATTCTAGCGAAATTGAAGCGATCAACCAAACATTTTTTTATGAGAATGATCGTGGACTAATTAGGAGCAACTTTTGTTTAACTAGTTTTTTGATAATGTTCTTTAAAATGTGAGTTTTCGATAATTTTATGGTAAAAATCATGCTAAAATTTAATATAACGATTAATACTTTTAATGTTATTTTTCAATTTTACTATAATTGTAACGATTTATCTAACATTTTTTCTTAACTGAAATGATGGTGACTTCATTACGAGCAACTTTTAATTAAATAATTTTGCGATATTTTTGTTTAAAATATGAGTTTTGCGTAGTTTTGTAGAAAAATTCATTTTAAAATTTTACGTAAAGTTCAATGCGTTTGATGTTATTTTGCAATTCTAGCAAAATTATTGCATTGTACCAGAAATTGTAACTAAGATAAAATGTAGTTGAACTATTTACAAACAACTTTTATTTAAAATTATTTTATTATTTTTGTTTATAATGTGAGTTTTGAGTAGTTTTATAGTAAAAATCATGCTAAAATTAATTTAACATCTAATGCTTTTGATGATATTTTTCAATTTTACCAAAATTGTTGCTATCTATCAAACATGTTTTGTGAGAGAAATGATGGTGAACTAATTACGAACAACTTTTAATTAAATAATTTTGCGATATTTTTGTTTATAATGTGAGTTTTGAGTAGTTTTATAGAAAAATTCATTCTAAAATTTTACATAACGTTCAATGCTTTTGATGTTATTTTTCAATTCTAGGTAAATTAATGCATTGTACCAGACAGTTTTATTAAGAAGAAATGTAATTGAACTTATAACAAACATTTTTTGTTTAATAATTTTTTTAATATTTTGTTTAATATGTGAGTTTTGGCTCGTTTTAAGGTAAAAATCATACTGAAATTAAAATAACGTTTATTGTTTTTGATGTTATTCTGCAAATTTTTTATCAATAACTGCTAATAAGATAAAATGTAAGTAAAGTAATTACAAACAATTTTTATTTAGATAATTTATCAATATTTGTGTATAATAAAAATGAATTTTTCTATGTTTGTATGATAAATTGAGTAATTTATTCAAAAAAGTTCAAAAAAACACATTGATAAAAATACAAATATGTTTAGAAATTAAACACAAATGTTTAATATGTTAAATATAGGCATGCTTATTTGTTTGAATTTCTACGAAATCTTAAATTAATAATAAACACAACAATATTTACTTAATATATTTGCATTTTTATTATTGAATTTAAGATCAAATTTCCGCATAATTTTAGACCGTTAGATATAAAACTAATAATCTCGCACATATAATATTTGATTGTAATTATTTGGACAAAATTTAGTCAATAACAAACATATGCTCTTCATATTTCTTCAAATTTATCTAAATATTTAAATTCCTACGAATTAAATGTGTATTTCTGATTTGGCGATACAAATGTGGCATCACGTCGGAAAAATCAACAACACATTTAAATATTTGCAACACTTAAAAATGAGAGAACAAATATATATATGGCGATAACAATAAGATAACATATTCTAAGAAAGCTTTGTAGTTACTAAAAATTATTCTACGCAGAATATGTAACGGAAGATTTTCACTTTTGGATCGCAAACAAAAATCACTCTAAATAATAAGTTTTTAATTTACAATCAATTTATTTATATAATATTATATTCAATATTTACTTAGGTATTCGAATCTGACCTTATTTGTACGGCGCGTGCATATGCTCTATATTTTTAACAAACGATAATGATTCCGTTTTTGAATTTGTCTATACCAGTTTGATGTAAAGGTATAAGTAATAATCGGAATCGAGACAGACGTGAACAATATTGAACAATAAAAAATTTCTTATCACTGACCCAACTAACCCAAGATCAAGCCGATGCGTCATGCATCAAATTTGAATTTTAATGTAAACGATATAAATATAAATGCATGCCTTGAAAAAAGTGTGTGGGGAGTTCAAATATTTATTAAAATGTCTCCAATTTTATTTGTTCATTGTCTGAGGCGCATTTGTCGATATTTTTGACTTTGAAGTGCTTCAAAGTCAAGGGGTGGCAAAGGTGATAATGTCTATATGTCTAAATGTTATCAAAGACTAACAAACCAAGAATCAAAGTCAATATTCACAGGTATTGACTTTAAATTTTATTCTTTTAATATAAAACTAAAAATATTTAAATTTCAATTAAATTCACAACTTTTGTAAAATTAGAAAGTTTTTTTAAAAATATTTTTAAGATAAAAAGTAGGTAATTTAATTGGGAACAAATTAAATATTTTTTTGATAGTTTTGTTAGTAATGTTGTTTTTGTTTCAAAATTCAAGTACAATTTAGAATTACTAGAAAAATATTAAAAATACTAAAAATTTAATTTTTTTGATTTTTTTATGCCAAAAAATGATGGATAAACAAATAAACAAATTGTAATAAAATATTAATTCATATTTCCAAAATGGAGATTATTCAATGTTGTCGTTAATGTAGGCAACCAAACAAACAAATTGTTAGTTTTTCCTTTAAAAAATGGTTACTTTCATGTCGCATTTAATAATTATAGCTGTCACCAGTAATAGAAGAGTGATTCATTCAAATGTTTGCAAAAAATTGTTGGTGCAAATTACTATACACTTTGATACACCCCATAATAAGTGTCGCATTGCAGTACCATATAGAATCAAGATTCGAAACTCATTCATGCGCGACGCTAAGTTGCTAAGACAAGAAGGTGAAAATGATAAATGCATCGAGGATGGGCGCGAGCCAAAAATTACCATACAATAGCAGCGCGCATGCATTAAAAGATGCAGCACAATCCTCGCGATATTTTTACGTAAAACTGTCCAATACACTCCAAGATGTTCACAATCCCCACTCGGTTGCGAGTACAATACCATTTCGAAAACGTGCCTTGCTTACTTTTACCGTTACCATTGCAAATTTTGCCAAAATAGATTAAAAACAAAACCAACAACAACAAAAAAACATCACGCCATTGTCTGCGAATGCAAAAAAACATAAATGTCGCTTTATTCCTAGCTTTTTACGACCTTTCTAAAGGAAGTACCTGTCTATTGTGTCGACCGATACTGGTTTGTATTAAACAATGTCGAATTGTTGTTGATTTTGATACAACACAATCGATTTGAATCGTGATAGATTGAACAGTGTCATATTTGACCAGCACCGGCTTGTATTAATGCCTACAATAAATATTTAGACACTTTTTAAGTGGTATAAATAGTAAATACGATCCTGTGTTTTGTCGTAACCTGATGGTATCGAAGCAGATGCAGATGCATGCGGTATTAATTTATGAAAATCGAACGAACGGTACCGACCGCGACAACATCGGCTATATCATTTCAATATTCAATGGGGAAAAAAAGGGTAAAGGTCGACGACGACAAACGGTGACGATTTCCATTCAATGTGCCTTATGTATAACAATACAATACGACACGACATGCAAAACGAGCACGCACACTACGCCATTGGGCGACAACAATGCCATTTCCACATGCGCAAGCGCGATGCACTTATTAGGAGAGCGCGCGCGCGCGCGCACAAGTTTACAACCTGTATAAAAGTAGTGCGGTTGTGCGCACGCCCGCCTGGCTCAGTTGCGATGCACTTTCAGCTATTGTAATTGTACTTGTCGCAGTCATTGTTCATTGAAAATGATTAAATGTTATCACAGTATCAACTTGCTGCCTGCCCTCTGTCCTATATTGCAATGCAACCTTTTACTTAGCGTGTTTCTATAAATATCATTCGTCATCGCATAAACGGTAACCAGGATATACGTGATTTTGTTTTTATTTTTACCGCCATTTTGTTTTTTTTTAAGTTACCACTAATTCTAACCTCAAAACTAAGTTACCGTAAGACATTCAATTGTTTCAATAAATGTGTTTGTTTTATGACGTAATTTTTGTTATATCCAAATTGTATAAAAATTACCCAAAAACTTTCATCTCCAATTTAGTAATGACATGACAGTTAAAACACTCTTGCATGTAAATTGTAAATTTTAATTCAAAAAAAGATCGAATGATGAAGCACCTGAATTAACAGCCCACACAAACAAATGTGTGTTTAAATAATTTTGTAATACACGCGTTTTTCAAATCAAAGATTTTAATCTCATAACAATTCAATTTTCCGCAATTTCATCTCAATCGTAGCCGCCATGTAGGCGTCATTTATCGCTAATTCCACGAAACGTAAGATTTGAAAGCCGACAGACGTAAACTAACATTAGTGATTATTTCTTGTGGTAATAATTTTAAAAAAACACTATATTCCAAATTTCAGCATAACAAATAATCACATAATATTTACCTACAACAAATATTTATTTGTCAATCCTAACCTCAAACCTCATACATGATCGACGATGTACCACGCACAATATATAATCTTTATCTCAGTATTTATTTCTGTTTGTACATTGAGCCATAATTAAATTGTCATAAATCATTATTGTAAACTGTGTTTTTTTTCTTAAAACTTTCCTTATTTTGTCGAAATAACGAAATAAAAATAAATATTTATTTGGCTGTGAACAACGTTAAATAAAAAAATTTTAAGAAAAAAAATGTTTAACGCATTAGTTAAAGAGGAAAAAAGCCCACACAAAGAAATTTATATGATTATTTAAATATTTTGTATGAAAATTAGCTTGATATTAAATTTATAGATCTCCATTCGGCGTGAATCGTGCATCGTGAATGAATCAACAATGATTTATTCGAAAACACCTGTATTTTAAACGATTGTTTCGTCCGACTCCAAACAGTTGTTGTAGGTGTCATTCTTCGATAATTCCATACACAACCAAACCTAAGTTTAAGAAATCAAAAAAAACAAAGTTGAGTTTGTTAGTGTGTATGTGTGTTAGTTACAATGCAGAAGATGAAGATGCATTCGCCCGCGTCGTATAATTCATATAAATCGTTCGATTTGCTATATGCACTCACTCACACACATGTTTATATGTAGTATTGTGATGTGTGATATATTCGTTAGGCGCAGGATGTTGTTGGCCCACGTAAATTCCGCGGTGGGTGTCGTACCATCGTGCGTGTACGTGTGTGCATCGCGTGCAGGCATTAAAACCACCAACACCAACCCAATCATCACCATCTCATCTCAATACAAGTCATACACACGTTGGAAATGCGGCAAAAACTATTCGTATGCGGTTTAAGGTGTTATACTCGAGTTAAACCAAGTTATATCAACTGTACCAAGTTACCAAGGTGTGGGCATCTGAGGATCAGACGGACACACACCTTACACTTGACTCAACTTGACTTAAAACCACAATCCAGATTTTGATTTTAGTCCAGTACCTAAAAATTATCTTTATCTCAAAAACAAAACAAAAAAAAAACTTCATTAGTGAAATCCTTGTTTGTTTATTCATTTGTTTTATAGTCTAGTAAGTCTTGGATATTCATATTACGTTCATAGTTTGTTGACATAAATATTGCATTTGTTTTTGTTTTATTCTATATGTTGTTTGGTGATATATTATTTTAAGTTAATTTTATTGGTTATGTTTGGTATTGTAGGCAATTTAATATGCATTTGTTAAATCTAAGCTTGTTTTAGCTCAAGGATGAAATCACAAGGTGTAGAAAATAAAATTAATGCAGAGTCAAAATGATCAAATCAAACATATGTAAACAGAAGATAGATTAATGGAAAGAATGGAATGTTAACTACTTTCGGCTTCTTAAGCAAGCAGTGCACTATACCAAGTTCTTAAATTTCAAAAAGTAAGTTAACCGCACCAAGTCTCAGTGACTAATCACTACACTAAACAGTAAACACAAGACGCAAGGCGAGAAACGATTGAATTAACATAAAAATGTAATTTTTACATTCTTCGTTTAGAGTCCTGCTACAATAAACTACAATCAATTATATACGGTGACGACTATAAACTCCTCCTCTAGAAATTATTCTAAAACTAGCAAAGAAAAAAAATGAAGTCAATGTTGCAAATCATTTTAGTTGAAACCTCCGATGAGACTTTATATGAATATTCAATATTGAATATATTCAATTTCTTACTCTATTCTCCTATTCTCGATGCTGCACTTAATAATCTTAATATATTAGTTAGCTATCTATGAGAATCAGTTTTCTATAGCAACTAAAGCAACTATACTAACTATAGGAACTATAGCGAACTAAAGACGGTCGTTTTGAGACGCAAATTCCGTATCGTCATTAGCAAAAAGTCCTCCTTGTGCGCATCGGCCATCGCCCATTTTCGTCCTTTTATCTATTATCCATTATACTCCCAACGCGTATTAGAATAATAATTACAATGTAAAGAAGACTACTTAGCTCGGCGTCTATATGTGCTAATATGCATGCGCCTAACAAAAGACTAACCAGTATATGACTTAAACCACATCGAACTAGCTGGATAATGCATAACGGTTTGCATTATTTCTTGTTTTATTTTTTTATTATCCACGCCATTTCTTTCGTTTTGGTTTGGATGGGTGGAAACATGCAGAGTCATTTGGTATAAAGCCGGTCCTGATGTAATTTTTATCTATTCCTCGTTATATTTGATGGACGCGTACATAATAAACCACTAAAACACTCATAATGCTCTTCTTTAATCATCTAAAGTCTTAAGAATTTAAAAACTTAAACAAACTGGTTTTAGATCTCTTAAGATTTAAATTAATGTGCAAAAAATAACAAAACATGAAACAAAATCAACAAAAAACAATGTAAACAGTTAAAATAACAAGATATAAAATAAAAACTAATGTATTTATTATGATTTGTTTATTGGTTATTCATTTGTTTTGCTTTTAAATACAAAACATATCGTCGTCAACTGTTTACTGATTGTTTGATGTTTTAAAATAAAACAAAAAAAAACCGAATCATAATAAACCTTAAAATCATGTTGTATTCTAGGCAACTTATTATACTTTTGATATAAAATGGTTTGTTAGAAAAATTGTGAACAAAAATTGTACAAACCAATTGATTTTTACGACAAAAGAACTTTTCTACAAATCAACACATTCTTAACATTTTTAAAAGGTATTTACCTAATAATCTATATTGAATACAAACCGGAAGTTATTGTGTAGATTGAAACTCAGTGCATGTCCGACTGTCAAAACGTTAGAAAGCAAAAGCTTTAGAAAAAAATAGAACCAATAAATTTCACGGAATTTACTTGTTATATAAGCTGGAAGGTAAGTTGCGTTGGTTGTTGATGTCTACTTTGCAAAAGAAATAATTGGATTTCCTCTATTTTATTCAAAACACAATCGCATTGTGGATCGTTTCCTTCGCATCGCACTTCTTCAATGCATTCAATGCATTCTGACGTTATTTTTCATCACAAATCTATAAAATATAAATAAAATATAAAGTACAAATGTATAGTTCCAGCATTGAGTTTACTTTCAAGCGCGGGTGTTAACGATTAACGTTGCAAGTTGTAACAAATATCAAAGATTACACCTTTACACATTTAAACTTTTAAACATTAAAACTCAATAACACATTGTAACATTGTAATGTAGTAAAATGCTTTGCAAATATTTTTAAAAAATTTGTATTTATTGTTTGTGCAGGTTTGTTTCAATACTGTTAAATTGTTGCCGCAAGCATGATAAATCAAAATTAATTGATTATTAATTGCATGGCGTGTGCGCGGCGATACAAACGCATTGGAAATGTATGCAACGTGTTCCAACGTGTACCAACAAAAAGTTATAGGTTATGTGAGTTGCAATGCATGTAATCGCACTCATCGACAATTGATTTCCTTTAACTTTACTTTACTTTGTTGGCAAAAACAAAAAAACAAAATGCGTTGAAACGTTAAACATTTAAATGTAATATTACCACACCTTCTTAAAACGGAAGGCTGTCAATCAAACAAAACAAAACAACATAAAACAAAACACAAGGAAATATATAAATAGATATTTGTATGATTAAAAAATAAATAAATATCAATTTAAATATAACATTTAGGTCATGATAATATTTTATTGTTTTGTTTGTTTGTTTACAAACAAGAGTTTGTTTCAAATAACCAAAAACAAATGACTCTAATGAAATAATGGTTTCATTATTTATATAGATAAACACGATTTATAAACGTTTAAGCGTTTAAGGACTAAAAGCAAGTTAACCACGATTATAATCGTCATCGGATTCATATAAAGATCATAAGCACAATAAGAAAGTGCACCGTGTTTTCCAACACTGAGCTACTATAACTATTATTATACTATTAGATACAATAGGATGCAGATCCAGTTAGACATGAAGTTATTGTTATAGTTATGTCATACCCTTTGAGTCTATTGTAAGATACGAAATGAATAGATACTGCAGCGATACCGCAAGTTTGCAACATGCAACATTGACGTTTTGAACTTCTGGCGAACAATAATACCGTAATTATTTCCTGGATGGTGTAAATTTCTTTTATTGAATAAATTTAATGTTTATTTTATAGATATTCTATTCTGGCAGATAACAACCATAAATATTAAAACTATCAATATATAAAAATGATATAAACAAAAATTGCTTAGTATAACCTAACATACACTTTATCTTACTGCCATTGTTCGATAGAGGGCGTTAGTTTAGTTTAAAATCAAACCCAACTGCTTTCCAACCATTAAATTCTAGCACTTTGAACAAAAACTAAAATGAAATAAAATAAGAACATAAAAAACCATGTACCCAATAAAAATATTTCAACAAAACAATCAAATTTGCACAATAAAAGAAAAAAAAATAACCAGAAGCTAGAAATATTTATCTCGATTTAAGAATCACCACTATAACTTATGCATATTAAATATTTAGCTTTGCAAAGAGCACCTCTACAACCAAGAAAAAAACCATCATTGTTGTCATTAAACTATGTCAGTTACAAACATGCATGAACCATTCAGATCAATGTCCTTGATAAAAGTCGTCAAGAGTCTTCAAAACGGTGGCACTTTCTGGACACTATACAATTCGAGTAGCTGCGCGATCAGTAGCAAATCCATTCGGATTGTAGAAGAAAAACGCTGAATAACATCGGGACGACTCGTCATAACATGCGCCTTTGTGTGCATGCTATTAACTCGAATGCGAGGCATTAGAGAGACACTGGAAGAGACACACGCGGCGCGCCAGCCCGAAATAATCTCCTCCACATACATACACACGACATATCCACATGAAAGCAACAAGTGGAATAATGCTCATGGTGTGATGTATAAACATGAAACGAAAAACGGAATGAAACGTGAAATTTAATCTGTGCGCATGCATTTGAAGACATTTGGAATCAGAATCATGCGTGGCAAGTGTACGCATGTGGTACCTATCGAGAATATCAAATATCAAGATGATATACATAGATATAATTTGAATAAAACTAAATATTTCAAAAATGGCCGGCTTAAAATGAATTTAATTCTTTTATGATCTCTTTAGTGTATAGTGTATGGTTATTTTATAAATATTACAATGTTTTTGATTTATTTCAATTACGTTTGTGTATTATCCTGTATTTTTGATTAATGGTACAAGTTTATATAAAAAATGTTGAATAGTGACAAATTATTATTACTATTATGAAAAATCTAGGTTAATAATAAACAAACGTAAATACTTACTCGGAGTAATATTTAATTTAAATCCGTGGCGTCGTGGGTTGTGGGTGAAAATCGATTAAAAACAACTCAAACTTCGTAGTTGTGAATAAACATACTCGAGTCGAAATTTAAAAAAAACAAAAGTTGTTTGGAGTCAAAGCCACCTCGGATATTCTAAACAGTAACTCAACACACAATAAATAAAAAAACAAAAGAATGGAAAAATGGAAGGTACGTTTGTGTCAAAGCCGTCTGGGATTCAAGTCATAAGGTCTAAGGTCCAATAGAAAATAAGTCCAGAGAAGTAAAATGTAACGAGGAGCAACAAGTGCATCGTCGTCGACATATCGCAGTTTGCAATCACCGAAGGAGGTCACGTCGTGGAATATTAGCCGAGACACCGAGGCACGAAGACACTACTCCAGCCGGAGTGCACCTTGTTGCACGGCGAATTCGAATAAACAATCAAAAGCTAAGGTAAAGTAAAGTAAAGTATAAAGTAAAGTACTAAGTTTACCTTTACCAATTTCAGTGTGTGCTCTGTGTACTGTTTTACTGTTTCACAGCTGGTAGTTTGCAGTTGCTGTTGCATCCTCATGAAAAGAGAAGTCAGAAGTCAACCAGTTCACCAGTGCATGTTTACAAACTTAGATAAAAAGCCACACGGTTTCATAAGACATAATGCAATGCTTAGACACACCGGGCGCCGAATGGAATTCCAGCTGGAATTTCAAATTTGTATTGACCATATTTGTATGTAAATCGGTTGGCGCATTAACTCGGAATTGAAATGAATCACGACTTGCACTTGTGTACGCTTTGTTTGAAATAATTGTGCTTTATGAGGAAGATAAACCGACACTGGAACTGAATTTAACTCACTTTACTGAAGGTGTAAGATGTGTAGTAGATGGATAATTATTAAGGACAATGACGCATAAAAATTGCCCAAACATGAAAACTCGAGATATACATTCAGGCGAAATTAAATTAAATTGCAGCCGAAGATGTAATGTGGTTTGTTTGGGTACGAATGCAGCGACTTTCTACACGGGCGCGAATGAGTGAATGATTGTTCTTTGTCTCGCCCACATCTTGAACATATGCATGCAATTCCACTCGATTTATTCCTCAAAGAGTCATAAGCTTCATGGCTCGTGTTTCTGATGCGCGCGAAATGATGAAAAAATCAACTGCAATGTGAATATCAGGATGTTATGAGTTGTGCAAGAGGTGGAGGAATAGAGGAAACATAAAAATTTGGTAAGTAATCTTCCAACAACAAAAAAACGGAAGTGTTTTTTTACTTAGAGTGTTTTAGTTCTTAATTTGGTTGGTAATGAAGGAATAACCACGTGTTTTAATATTTTTTTAAATTTTTTGTTTTAGAAAAGTTAACACGTGTTCACGACATTTAAATGTTTGGAGGAATGTAAATCATTTCCTTGTTCCTCTTTCGCATTTTTTGTTTGACAATTTAATGTGTGAGTAGTAACTACTTTCCGTGAGATGGCGTTACTATATTTTAAAATTTAGTTCATTAAATTATTGATTCATAAACTCAACCATTAAATGTAAAATTATGTATTAATGGTTGTATATAATTTTATGATTATATATTTTCCCTATAATGAAAATATCATAATGTACAGAAACCACGCAGGAAAATTCAGAGACTTCGCGCGGCGCTGTTTCGACGTTTATGCTTCAAATCCAAAGTTATTAGACAATTATCGTAGATTAATGTCCGGCACTTTTGACCTATGCCAACATTTCGCATTCATAAATCTGATCTGCACCCATAAATATATCGATAGCGCACGTACATGCACCGGCAAAAGCAATTTACACATTAGGCGGTTTAGGTCAGATTTCAAATCCAACGAAATTGCAACCAACCTAAAACTAAAACCTAAAGCATCTCAATTGTGAGTGAAGTCTTGTGACACTTGCACTAACTAATAGTTACAACATTTAATTTTATTAGATTCCACACCAAACGTAAGTACACAAGCATTGAATAGATATCATCATTTTGTATCGACTTCGTCGTACAAGACTACAGTAAAGTCTTAACGAAGCAAAAAACACATAAATACTTATAGTCACATAAAATTTTAAACGTTATTTTGTCACCTAGCTAATTATGAATAAGATAGAATAGAAATTTTAACGAATTTCAAAGAAAACATTAAACCACGGTCGGTCGCAAAATAAAAAAATTTAGTTTGTAATCTTTAAAATTTCGTAGAGATTAGTTTCTAAATTTAAAAATTTATATTGAGCGATTTTATTGCTTTTTTATTACCTTTTTTTTCGTTGCTTGTGGTTTATTTGTTTAACAACTTTTTTTAATAACAGAGAAAAAGTTCCATAAAGTACTAAAGAAGCTAAAGAAGTCGAGGAAGCGAAAAATACGCATTATTTAAAAGCACGCGGATTATAACGGTGTATCATTTCGTATCACGTTGTCGTCTTGGTGTGTGTTTTTTTACGAGAAATCGTGAATTGTTTGTTACCGCGGTCGTTGTCGTCCGGTTATTATAGTTGTTGCTCTTTAGTAGATCATAATTCAAATTCACTGCGACGCGTTTAACGCGCTTAAGATTTAGGGATCTTGAGTGACAGAAAACTGCCAGCGTTTTTTATAAATTACACGAATTTCTTTTACTTCAAAGAATGGTTAATTATTGAGACACGATTTTAAACTTATTTAAAGTGGAATATTAATAACCGGTGTTATTAGATCATCAATATAATTTAGTTTTTTTATGTAAATGCTTTTAAAACTGAAGAATTTATTTATAGATTTTTGGCTGAGTTTATTGTTTCGTTGAGATCAGTCTTTATTTTTTGACGTTTTTTGTATTGATTTTAAAGAATTATTATGCAACATTTTTTCTTAGTTTTTTGAACAAAAACATCATAATTATCCAAATTCCAATAAAAATATCAAATGAAATCTTTAAGCGGTTATATAAAGTTAGAATTTTAAAAAATCAATTTTTTTAATTTTATTTTGTTAAGGTACATATATTTAAGAATACACACAAAAAATTTCTTTTCGTTCCTGTGAATATTTTCGAAGTTACAAGCAAATTTGACACAAGCAGATAACATGTAAAGTGTATTTCAAACTCAAACGCGTTTTTCTCAAAATGGTGGTTTCAAAGTCGGTGACCAACATTACGCGAAAACGGCTAAACCGATTAGTCTCAAATTTTAACACGAGCTTCTTGAATATCTTTTTTAGTATATAATCAGAGATTTTTTCTCTCCGATAAATATTGTTGTTTTTATAAACAATTTAAGGACAAAATTTTGGTGAAAAACAGATTTTCTTCTTTGAAAAACCGGCATTTTCTCAAAAAGATTTATTTTACTTATTCCTTCGATTATTTACTAGATTCAACATTACTTTAACGAAATCTGTTTAGTTTGTAAATATCAGATGAACCAGTTCAGAGATATAGTGGTCACCGCAAAACGTCTTTTTTGAGTAGAGCCCCAGGAGATCAGCTGTAGCTCTTTTCCAAATAAATATTTTTACTAGTACATATTAAAACTTAAAATATAGTTAAAAGATACCTCAATATGTGTAGACATTTTTGGATCAATAAAATCAAAAGTTTTCTGAGAAAAATTTTTGGAAAATTCACTTTTTTTGGACTTCTAACTGTATATTGATTTGCAATTTTTCAACATTTTTCTCTTTGTTCTAATATTTAATAAAATGCAGCATATTTGTTAAAATTACATGTTAATTAATTATAGGTATAATACTAGAGTTGCACTGATTTTAATTTAACATGGTTTTGGAACAAAAACACCATCATTTTTCAATTTCTAATGAAAATTTCAAAAAAAATCTTAATAAAAAACTAAAGAAAATTAATTTTTTTCTGATTCGCTTTCAGTTGTCAATCAAAATAGTTAATAACCATGAAAAAAACATACATAAATATTGATTTTTTCAATTATTATAAAGCAATTCAAAATGATTGTAATTCGAATATTATATGCACATCAAATTTATGATTATTAAAGCAAAATTACCATAAATATGCGCATAAAATGTAAATATTAGGCAATCTATCAAGCTGGCATAAATATTAATTCCACCTTCTACACTTGTTACACGTCCGCGGTTAGACACGAGTCTCTCTAGCTGTCCAGTTTATTGTCTTTCTTTTCTTTCGCCGGAGTCTAGCGACTGCCGCTGCCAAGCGTCTCATTTCGGAGCGCCGATGACGAAACACAGCATATCTATAATGAAATTAAATTATGAATACATTAATTAATCATTTTTATTCAAATCTATCTGTTTGTATTATTGGATTAAATTATATCATAAATAACATCCGTGGCGCAAGGAAAGTAATAAAACGAAAGAAACACAAACAAAAATTTCACACATGACGCATAAATCACGTGTTTATACTGTTTCTACACAAAATACACTTTTGTTTATTTAGATTTCGAAGAAATTTAGTGTCTGATTAAAAAATTTATGCGCAAACGACCCGAAAAAAACGTCAATTTGTATAACATCGGGTTGGGACACGAGGTCAAACTAAATCAGAATAACAGCATACAGAATAAAATTCGCGATAACAAGAAATCCAAAAAAAGAACTTGATGTTTAAGAATGTGGGCTATGGGGATTGTTATCATTTTATTTATCAATCTGTTACTTTGTATGTTTTCATTGAATTTTCGCCGGAGTGTGCTTTTGAAATTGGACAAGTTCAAAAGGTTGACAAAAGGTCTCTCACGTAAGAAGGTTGCAATATCACGATTTACTGGCATCTTCTTCAGACAGTCATCATGGATTTCTTTCTGTGCTTGCTTGGATTTTTACTTGTTGTTGTTGTTCTGTTTGGTTCCGTTGTCGCGCGCGGTTTAATACATTCTTATTTTCGCGTCTCGGCATCACCGCGACGTCTACTTACTTAAGACTGGTATTCTTCTTTTTATGCATTACCATCATGATCAGGCGCGCGGTGCGCGCACACATCATCCAAGGCTTCGTGGGTCAAACTTTCACGAATGACCTCTTCGCCAACACCGCCAACACACGAAATTGCCAAAGCTTCTTGCGACGATATCCTGTGACGACAAAATGTCCACATCTGCAAAAATTGAAACACAACCAAGTTACACCAAAACGAACCATAAATCTAGACCTAACCTCAACTTTCTTTACTTTATGTAATTTGTTATTTTGTTGTTTTCCCACATCACACTTTGACTCCACTTATAATAAAGAGTTTAGTTTGGTATAACTACAGTGCTTGGTTAGTATTTGAAATAAACCGAACGGTATGGTACAATAAAGATTAAGAGATGAGCAAATTTAGATGAGCATCCAGATACTGAAGGAGGCATATAAAGCGAGCGCGCGCATCTGTGCGTTGTGGATATAATCGCGATTTCGATCGAAAAATTACACGCGGCCATGTTCCGGATGGCCGACGACGCACTGACGCACATTTTACAACGCACGCACATAACGCACACAGCACACATTTATCTATCTGCGCACGAATCTCAAGACGACGATGATGAAGAGGAATAATCATCAGTACTGTGCGCAACAAGTGCACGCGGTTTTATTACGAAGACGAAGCGTATGCAAACATTCGCGTTTATGATTATTCGTCTTCGAGAACGTTGTGATGATCCTCAAAGGTCATTACGATTTGACAGTCTAACATCTGGTATTACCAAGTTCAAAATATAGAGATTTTATCAAAATAAGGACCAAAATCAAGAAGAGTTTTCTGCCCTGTTTCAACCATAGAACTTTTGAACTGTGGTCTACGTGAGTTTAGTGAATGTTACTGATTTTGTGTTTCTCGTCTTATGCGTCACCCCGTCACCCTAATTCCTACGAGCGCTAAATCGCAGGTGGCCTACGTGATGCATGTTGTCGTAGCCCTTGCGATATGCCCATATATGGCAATACTCATCACGCCCGCTTCCTATTTGCCAATATCTCACCCTATCTTTAACTCAACGTTTTCCTTTGTAACTACCACACATCTTTTCGTGACTCTATCTTTCGATTCCATTCAAATACGTTCTGTCTCGTGCTCTGTTACCAAACTGTGCAAAGTGGAAGTTAAAGTTATTTAATAAACTATTTAAAATATTCTAAGTCGTGATTTTTAATAACAAAAATGAAATTGAAAGTGTTTGAAATTTAATATTATCACAAGGGTCAAAATTAACAAATTTGTACAAACAAGTTGTGTCACCACACAATTCCACTTATAGATTTAGTAAAAATATGAGTTGGATACAAGCCCGGTCAGGTGTAGCTTGCACTGAGATTGTGTAACGACGTAAAATATATGCGTGTACTTGCTCACTTACTAAGCACTGTCACTGATTTGCATACAACAACAACCGCGCAGACACGCCGCGCCACAGTACGGTGACAACAGGCGCCATACATTTGTTTTTAGTTATTTATTCATTGTGATCATAATTAAAACGGCGTTAAATCATTTTTTTGTACAAATCGCAGGTTTATTGCTTTGCTGATAAAAGCGTTAAAAACTTTCACGCTTGGCATGCGGAACTACACGAAGAAACAAAACCCAAAACACAAACACAATCACGAAACGTAACAATGCGTGAAACAAGCAAATTTTTTTGACTTTTAACCAAATACTTTTGTTTAACATTTTGAATTTATAATATGGACATGTTTTTTTGCAATTGCGTGGGTATATGAACAGGTATAAATTTAAAACTGAGTTTTTTGTTATTTCTTTTAGGTTAGGTTGTTAATATTTGAACCATGAATGAAGACTTATAGATTATTAAGTCATTAAACTTTGGTAACTAACAAAAAATCGCCCACCTAAGATGCTGTGAGTTACTTTGTGGTAAGCTTGACCAATTTACCATGGGAATTAGTTTTATTAATTTTTTGTGTATAACAAATTTTTTTTACTTGAAGCATAAATCTAAATTTGCCCGCTCGAGTTTACGTTTTCATCTCTGCAATGATTTGTTGCTGCGTTGTGGGAAAAGACGTCGATAAATTAAACGTTTCGTTAAGGAAACGCAGTTATTACAACGAAGAAATCGTCGAAACTGGATCGCGACCATCACGACGACGCGCCGCACTTGAACTAGAGAACCATTAAGCGCGGAATACTACTACAACACCATGAGGAATTTACAACAACGCTGAAGAAAAGAACAAGCGAAATTGTTCCTGCGGGCGGCTGGAGAAGAGCCGAGAAGATACTTTGGATACTTTGATACGATGATTCTCATTGTGTTGTTTGCCCGGCTGGCTGAATCGTGTACACCATGTGGAAACGCTAACAACAATTAGACGATGATGAAGAATCGAAGAAAGGCGCTCACGACACAACTCGACGCGAAGAAACAACAAATAACGAAATAATTAAATATCTGCTCCGGGATAGAAATAAATAAATAATGTCGGCGAATGCCCGCTATAAAAATTGACTAACGAGCTGGCAAGACAAACTAATTTCACACAATACACGCCGTTTAAGTGCGCTTTGAGTTTTTTTTCATTTCGACTTTGGTTGGGTGTTCGGTGTGCGCGTGCGTTGTTGGGATATATTCTAATTAGCAGAAAATTTCTCATGTTTTTGTCCACATTTTACTCTAATAAATCATCGCAGCATAATGATTTAGTAAATAGTTTTTAAATGTTACGACGTGGACGTTAATGTGAACATGCTCGCAAATTTGTCAGCGTAATTGGGAATTTGAATGGAAATCATAATTCATTTTTTTCAACTTTTGTTTTAAACTTATTAGAATGTAACGTATACTTGTTAACATAAATTAGTTGCATAATATTAACATGATTCAACTGAGTAGGTACCAACTATTGGAATTTTTACGTTTAAGTATTAACGCCATCTTGTGGCCAATAGTTTTTAGATTATTTAATTTTTTGTCTAAATCTTTTTTGACATTTCATTTCGAATGATTTTATGTGATATTGTGACAACAAATTTGATTCTAGTCACAGTAGAACACGACTGTAATTATCGTTTTTAACGATTTTAGCAAAACTGGTGCGTTCTATCAAAAAAAGTTACTAAGATGAAATGTAGAGAATAATATTAGCAACAACTTTTGTTTAGAACATTTTTGGTCATTTTAACTAGAAATTATAGTTTTTTGTGTTTTTGTTACAACATATTTGATTCTAGTCACAGTAGAACACGACTGTAATTATCATTTTTAACGATTCTAGTCAAACTGGTGCGATCTATCAAAAAAGTTACTAAGATGATATGTAGAGAAGAGTATCAGCAACAACTTTTGTTTAGAACGTTTTTACTAATTTTAACTAGAAATTATAGTTTTTTGTGTTTTTGTTACAACAAATTTGTTTCCAGTCACAGTAGAACACGACTGTAATTATCGTTTTTAACGATTCCAGCAAAACTGGTGCGTTCTATCAAAAAAGTTAAAATTATGAAATGTAGAGAAGAGTATTAGCAACAACTTCTGTTTAGAACGTTTTTGGTTATTTTAACTAGAAATTATAGTTTTTTGTGTTTTTGTTACAACTTAGTTGATTCTTCTCACAGTAGAACCCGACTGTAATTATCGTTTTTAACGATTCTAG
>JARJDS010001813.1:0-17650 GCA_030264155.1 Atheta pasadenae
CTTTCGACTACTGTTTCGTAGTTGTTGTTACTTATCTGTACGTGGCATCCAAGTTATTGCGTACTGCTTTCAGTACTTTCCTTTTATCAGCTTCAAACCAAGAAGAATTATGCACTGTTCATCACAACTTAAGAACTATAGTGGAACAACATAATATTATGTTAAGGTTAATCAATTATTTTGTTCAAATAAATTAATAAATATGTACAATATTCTTCATTTTTGTAGATGTCAACAACAACTTAATGAATACTGTTCGGTTGTACTTTCTCTGCAGTTTTTAAATTCAATGGGCTCGTTAATCTTTAGTTTGTATGCATTTACTGCTAATGGTATACCACCTGATCAAGATCATTTTGTTTTCATTATTTTGTATAGTTTGTTTTCAATGCAATTGTTTATATTTTGTTTGGGTGGTACTTTGTTAGACAATCAGGTAGGAATTTACAAAATTCCTAATATAGGTTGTGGAGGTTATGTTAGCAACCCTACAGGTAATTTAAACATAACCTAAAAGAATAATGTATGTTTTAGATGTTGGCAATTACAAACGAAGTATATAATGTTGCATGGTACAATAAATGTGAATTCCAACTGCGCCCCGAATTGTCGTTTGTAATTATGAGACTACAAACCATGCCTCCTGCTCGTATAGGTAAAATGTTTGATTTAAATCTACCGTTGTTTGTTTCAGTGATGAAAACAGCGTTTTCTGCTTACACATTACTTAATCAATTATCGTAAGCTTAAATATGACTGCAAAATTATATATATTTGATGGTTCAATTTAAAATTAATCGCTGCTCAAATATTTGCTCTTATCAACCACTCATAGAATTTTACAAAGTAAACAAAAATATGTAGTATACAAATAAACTATTTATGTTGACGCATCAATTCTTTAATCACGGCTAGATTTCCTTTTTGGGCAGCTAAACCCAAAGCTCCGAAAAACTCTTTGTCGTCCTCAACGTCGTCTTGCGCGTTTAGAAACTGTTGCACCATCCTGTAATTTTTCTTCTTAGCCGCGTCAATCAATCCAACGTGATTCACCAAAACAGATACAACGGCAGTGTTTTTCTTTTTGGACGCAACCACCATGGGCGTTTCGCCATGTCTATCAGCTTTGTCCATATCAGCACCAAGTCGTAACATAAGATTAGCTACATTTGGATGATTATATATAGCGGACCACATCAATGCTGTAGATCCGCCACCATCTGCAGCGTTAATATCGGCGGTGTGTTTGATGAGCAGAGACATAATATCTGTGTACCCTCTCACCGACGCGCTGACTAAGGGCACGTACCCATTATCGTTGGCTTGATGAACGCATGCATTATGTTTTAATAACACTTGAACCACCGGCAGATGTCCGTTATATGAGGCCCAAAGCAACGCTGAATCACCAGTATTGTCGACATCATCGACCTTTTTACCCTGTTTTAGTAACTTTACGACTTCATCGTATTGACCATTTTTGGCCGCTTCAATCAGGCTCATGTTTGAAGTATCTAATGTAGAATGAAGGTACAAAGAATATTAAATATATCACATGATATGAAAAGATTGAATACTTACAATGAGAAACAGAATATTACGATAACGAACAATTGTAATCACGGTATGAGGAAGGATGTGTCGTTCGTCCTTTATTTATACTCACCAAATAAAATTCCTAATTTTAGATTATCTCATCAAGAACAAAACACTTCACTTTATCACTCAGAATTCAAATCTGTGATTTAAATCCTCAGAACACTTAAAACATCAATAAGTATACTTACAGTATCCAATTACTCAGAAAAGTGACACATAAAAAACACCTATCCAGTTTAGTGTATTATTAACCCCAAAAAACTTGACTGCAAATTTACAAATCGTTACTAACAAAGTCACATTGAATCGCGCCATCTACTGTGCATCATTCCCACGACATTTTTCAAGTAATAACTTCACAACATCGTCAACAGCTACATCAAACGCATCCGATCCTTCGTTGTCCTTAACCGCAGGATCAGCCCCCAAACTCAAAAGCAACTCAACGCACTCCAAATGTCCACAACTCGCAGCATAATGAATCGCAGTCTGCCCTTCGCCATCCTTCGTCTGAACATCAGCACCCTTTTCCACCAGAATCTTAATGATTTTAGTACAACCCCGATCAGTAGCCCAGTGGATTAAAGCCATACCTTCCTTGTCAAGCCTATTTAGATCTCGATCAGACCATATATCATGTACGATAGAATCAACTGCATTGACATCACCAGCTTTCACAGCATCACTTAGGTCATCATCTTCACCATCATCACTTTCATCTGGTTTTTGGAGAGTTGATACTGTAACCCAGCCTTCTTTAACAGTAGAACTTGATGAACTGCCAGCAGTTGTAAAGGTAGGATCTAATTTGGTTACTAGTTGGATGTATTTTATTTTCGCTTCGGGTTGTGGAGTATCTTTCAAGGAATTCCATGCTTCCCACTTGGATTTAGCTCGGAAATCGTACCAACTTGGTTTGGGCACATTGCAATTTCCTGATTAATAAAATGTTTTTATAGAAACAACCATTACTAGACTATTAAGTTTGGTTATTACCTTCTAAACCTTGTTTATAAAATCCGTAGAGTAACAAAAGATCTTCATTCTGTAGTTGTGCTGCTAATTTCTGTACATGGTTCGCCGCTAGTTGAAATTCCGACTGGTCTTCATCATCATTAATTCCTAACTCTTCAAGGTCTTTAAAGTTATCCATTATTGAGGTATCTAAATATTAATCACTAGTTGCTATGTTCGAAGTGTGTTTACTGTTTTATTGATTGTTTACTACTTGGTTTGCTGGTTCAACCTTTAATCCATTACCCTCAAGAGCGTGATTCGTCGCGTTTGTTGCGCTGTCAAAGCCTTCTTTGTTACTATATACCACAAAACCGTAATTCTTTGACAGTCCGGTATTTTTATCAAACACAACCGCGGCCGAATTGACGTGGCCGTATTTACTAAAGTATTGTTTCAATTCTTGCGTTCCAACAGTCCACGGCAGATTACCAATGTACAATTTGAGCACTTGCTTTACACTAGCAGCAGAAGCCATAATTCACGTCGAATTTTGTTAAGTTCGCTACCGACAAATTTCAATCAACTGAATGCAATGATCGCCAATCAATTTGTGTATGTCAAAACCTGCGTTTTGGCCCAAATCTGCTATAGAATGAACTTGACACTTCAATTGCCACTTGCTAAGCAACGGTTCAATAGTCCAATCGGAACTGCGCTCTTGATATGTGCACAAAAATTTAGCGCTCGGATTTAAATCAATAACATAAGCAACACTGATAAGAATGTCTTCGAAAATAGTTGGGTCATAGAAACAATCAGAACCAAGAATGTAGTCAATAGGTCCTAAACTTTCAAAATTATTAAGAAATAAACCCCAAGTTAACCCAATAAGTCGAATATTTTCATCAAGTTTTAAATTGTTGAGAATGCAACTACGTTGAATGTGAGCTAATGATTTCGGCAATGTGATAGAATCACTGAGGGTTACATTCGCTCCACACTTTGCAGCTAAAATTCCTGGTAATGCTGTGCCAGAACCAATTTCTAAAATGTTTTTGTTTACAATGGCTTGCCTATTTTCCCAAAGGAACCAAGCAAGGACTGGTGCTGATGGCCAAGTGTAGAATGAATAACTTCCTTGGAGTAGCTGTAACAATTTGTTTAGTATAGAAATTAAAGAAATTTATTAAAGACATCTTCAGTTTAAGTACACCTTTACCATCTAATATATATATTATAACTTCTAACTAAAATTATCAGATTGTAAGAAATAACTATTTCTAATTTTATCAAGTTGTAAGGTTATGTAACTAACTACAGGAAAACGGTTTATAAATCCCAAAGCCTTTATGTTTAAGCAGACTATAAAGATTGGTACCTCCGGAATTACAACTTCCAATTTTTCCTCCTTTGTTTCACCCTTAATATTTACTTTTGAAGTAAATACAAACCGCTTCAGTTGCTCGGCAACACCATCAGTCATTTGGATGGATGGGTGGTATGCATACGGCTAAACTTATTTTCTTATCCTAACTCGAAGCGTTTATAGCGAACTTTTTGTCACTTGTTTGCACTTACATGTCGTTGATGAGATGCACAAATATTCCAGAAAGTGCAATAAAATGCACCTCACGTGTCTGGGAAAACAATGGCCGCTTAATAAGCGACCTGAACAGTTCTTTTAATCAATTTAGGGGTCTTAGTTACTTTCAACTTAGTTGGTACAACTGTATTTTATAAGTCGAGTGTTTCCGAAGATTAAAGTCAAACAAAAATTCTATTTTTATTGAAGATATTCCTAATAAAATAAAATTAATATTAAATGAAGTTAAATATTTGTCATAATATTACATGCTTTAAAATATCTTGAATTATAATTTATTTTTAGTTTCTAACCGATGATTACCGATGGTGATACAACAGTGCTGCCATTTTATTTTGGGCTAAATTTGACTGAATTTGACATCCATTAGCAATTGTTGAGGTTATATTTTGGTTTTTCCTTTTACGCCGCACGTGTTATTAATTTTCGTGATTTTCGAACAACAAAATGACTAAACTAAGAAAACAACGTAGAAAGAAAACGTACAACCACAGCCGGAGTCGTAAACGTATGCGTAATAAACAATTTAGCGAAGGTAACATTAACTGGTAAGTAAATTCCAATTATTTTTTTGTTATTTTCTAACTCAAATATTCTATTCAACAGTAAAGAAATAAAAGATTCATGGGACTCAAAAAAATCACTACAAACCAATCTTAAAGAAATGGGAATATGCTATGATCCAAATGAAACATTTAAGATAACTGTTTCAAGAAAAAACAAGATTGAAAAAGCAAAACTTTTAGCAGAGTCTGACAGTGATGATGAATGGCAAGTTGAAGACTTGGCCAAATCAGACAAAACAAATACAGCTGGCTCTGGCACTAAGAAACATGTTCTAGAAGCTTTAATTGATGATGCAACTGCTCCAAGAGCAAGAATGTTTAGATTACCAAAAGGACAAGTTGATTTCATAACTGATATGTTGACAAGACATGGATTAAACTTTAGGGCAATGGCTAAAGACAAGAAAAATTATAATCAAGAAACATGGAAACAACTTAGGGGCAAAATCAGAAGGTTTCAAGCCATTCCAGAGCAATACGAAAAGTTTTTGAAATCATCCAGCAAAGAAACAGTTAAAAAACTTCAAAATGAAGTACAAATGGAAGATGATGATTGATTTTCCTAACAATTGCTGTGTATTCAATAAGTTATGTTAATAAATCTTTACTTTATTACTTAGTTAATAAAATTATTCATTTAATAAATATAATTCTTTGTATATACTTTGTTTTAAAGTTTAACAACAAATAGTCTAAACTTTTGAGGTTAATAAATTAGGTTAAGGCTCAGTTAAGACATTTAAGGCACACTCTAGAAGACTGATGGCTTCAACATTGCAATATATTGCAAGTTAAGTTAAGGCAGTTTTATAGGTTAAAACATAACCTATTGCGGCTTGCATATGTTTTTGTATCGCATGAACAAAGTATAAAGTACACGCAGCGTTGACTTAAGATCTTGGTTAACAATATCTGAAATTGTTTTAAAATCAATAACCTGTATAAGATGGGGTAACACAATAAACATTACCTTCTGGTCTTGCCTTAAGTTTTGTGATGCCGACTTCTTCCATTAACTCAAAAGCAAAACAAACATTGTGAACTTTTTGCTCAAAGTCTTTGGGAGTTGAGTGGAAGGCATGTAAAGGCACAAAGAAACCCTCTAAAAGTCCCATCAAAAATGTGAGGTACACACCATCATGGAATTGGGTCTCAATGTCTGTCACTTCAAGGTTTATTTTTGTAAGATGATAGTTTACAAAAGTCACAAGGCTCTGTAAGTAATAAAAAAATAAGATAAAATATATATAATATTGTAAAATGCACAATAACTACCTTTTTAACCATTTGTAATCCATCTGGTGAATGATCGATTAAAGAATCAATTGCATCCCTCTCACACCTCAAGCCTACATCATCATATGATGTTGTAATAACTTCTGTAACAGTACGATGTTCCAAAAGCCCCCCAACTTTTTTAACAATAACCACCGGAACACTGACATGTTCCGTTAGACGCACAGGAGGTCTAAAATGACGCGCCAGAGCAACCAAAAGGTGCATAATTGATACGATGTTTTTGGAATGAATAGCCTCAACATTCCATTTTTTAGACCCAGTCCTAGCCAAACCTAAGACTTGATTAAAATGACTTAACACTGCATGAAGCTTCTGCTTCTGACCCTCTTCAGACTGTGTCACTTCACGAACATCCTTCAATTTATCTCCTGTAAGTTTCTCCAATACTTTCTGCAATACTTGCCCATCATACAAGTCTTCAGCAAGATCTTGCACAATAATACGCTGAGAAGCCAATTCATCATTAATCCAATTAATGAGGACACTAACAAGTTGGGCAAAATATGGATTTGTGTAGACACGATGATCAATCATGCACCTTTCTTCATTTTCTTCTACATATAATAAGTTATTGTTAATTTAATTTTAAAGCATTTCAATGTATTTTTACCTAAATCATAATCTTCGGGTGAAGTTGTTGGAAAATGCGGAAGTCCAGGGGAATCAATAGCATGTTTACCCTCTTCTTGTACTTCTTGAACTATGAAAACCAAAAAAAATCATTTTTACTTTAAGTTTTTGTTAATTTTAATAGCATTTGTTTGGGAGTTGTCATTTGTTTGACTCGCCCACTTACGAAAACAAACATAACCATACAAGGCTAACAAGACGACGAATTTATCACCAATTATTTACATGATATTTATTGTAATATTTACATTACTCACCTTCCTTGATACGTTTCTTCCTGCCTAGTGTGCCAATCTTATCCCAGATTGATTCTTCTTTCTCAGGTTTGGTAACGGCGGGTTTGGGCGATTTCGGACTTAGCGTAGCCATATTTCTTTTGGCTGATCCCAAGTCTAAATTTAAGTTTTACAGTTTACGTTACAAAATGTTGACGTTATAAAGTACACGAATAAATAATTTCAACCTGGAGTTTATAGCTTAGTTTATCACACTAGAACATACATTGGTATGTCGATTTCTAATAATTTACCTTTAATTCTTCCCACAAGATCGCTATGGTTGTCGTCCTTGTCGTAACAGTACTCTCTGCGCATTTGCTCAAACAGTGTTTCTCTGTCATATTCATTCAAACGCGTATTACTATCTTCGTTGGTTTGGATGCTGACGCGCACCTGAGCCAATCCGTTCGCTTGCCTTTGGTTGTATTGGTTTGTTTCGTGTCGGCTGTTTTCGTCTTGTCTATCTCGTAAGCCATATGTTTGTCTTTCTTTAGTCCGTGGGCCATTGTCGTAGTCGTTGTTTTCAACGGGTTGGACACGTTTTTGCTGTTGCAGCAAATTGGAGTTATTTTCGCGTTGGTGTTGCGGCGCATTCGCATTGACGCGCTGACCAGCAGCTTGTCCGCGTGCTGTGCTTTTGCTGTCAGTCGTGTCTTGGTTCCGCGCGTGCACGTACTTGTTGCTCGCATCATTTGTTTTTGCTTTTGTTGATTGTGTTGATCTCTGACTCGCCTCCTCTGTTATAGGTCGCAGCGGTGAATTCCCGTATCGTTCATGGTTTGGTGGTTGATCAACTTGTGATTTGGGGATGTGCATCTTCGGTATAACAGCAACAATTCTTGGTCGGTGGTCGTAATCGGAATCGTACACATCAACATCGGTATCGGCCATTTCGCGCACTGGCAGCATGGTGCCTCCGCCCAATTCAAACGCAGGCAACGTTTATCTTATCGCGTGTGCGTTCGTTTGCAAAGGCAAATGTTTATCTAACCGCGGCGGCCGCATCCCGATGGCATGGCAAAGCCAAGCCACACGTACGCACAGCTGGTACGGGATATAGGCGAAGGAACGCGCTGCTTGAGAAAACAACTCACAACACACGACATTCAACGCGACCCGTTCACAAGTCCATTAATTATGGCTTGACTCGGGTCGAGTTGTTGAATGTTGTAGAGTTGTATTGAGACACCCTCAAGTGTGCAGCATCTGCGGACGGGACAAGCTGCTAGTCGGGCGTGCTTCCACGATTAACTAATCGACTCAAAGTCGCATAACTCGCACAACGACTCGACAACTTGTACACAATACAATTAACATTGATTGAATCAACAATGTTATCAACATCAAACCGCACTGCACTCAGTTTACACTTTCATTAGTAATTTAAATTTCAAGAAAATGATGTTAACAATTGAATAATTCGTGAATCATAAATTCTCAAAACAATTGTACATTAAATTTTACAGCCAAATTAATTAAACCTTATAACAATTCTCCTGATAACAAAAAAACTGCTGACACATTGCAAACTCCGCCATTTTGCGCACAACAGAATGCCGTTAGGTAAAATTCTTCAAGAAATTGAACTTAAAAAAAATTTCTATCAAAGCCACAATTTCTTCAAGCTCAAAATCTGGAAAAACCTTACAAACCACATATAATCACACATAACAAAGAATAAACAATTTAATTCCATACAAAAACACAATATAATTAATGAACATATTAACCAATTCAAAATTTCCAGGACAATGCAGGATTATTGTGGTTTACAATAACATAAATATCGAATTACTTACTTTATTGATCAATGAAAGTTTTGTTTAAATTTACATATATACACAGAGTCGCCATTAAGGAAAAATCATTTCCTTCATTTGTTTGTACTCCTTTTTTAATAAATAAATAACTCCCAACAGAACGTCGTATGAGACGATATTATAAAAAAAACTGTTTACTTAATTCATTAACGTTGAATTAAGAAATATATCGCAACATATAAACTCGCAGATCACGGTTGTTTGTGGTTTTCGTGTAAACAACCATAAATGTCGAAGCCAATAAATCATTTGCATGTCATTATTAATTGCTTATTTGTATTAGATCAAATCAATTGGAGGATGTGTCTCCCATTAATTATGTGTAGCGTAAATCCACAGTTGGGATTATTTTTGGGGGGTCGATGTGAATGTTTTTGATGTTTTGTTTTAAGTTGAAAGTTTTCTAAAACGAAAATCGACATTTTGGACATCGCCGCGTGTGCGTTGTTTTTATAAAGCGAGATTCAAATGTTTGCCAAGGCAGACATGCTGCTCTTGCAGTCAATGCTCGTTCTCGAGACATCCGCGTAGGTAATACCGAAAGGTTCGAAAAACGCATAACAATCGTCCAGGGATTTGAATGCCAACTCGCCGCACACAAAGTTCACCGAAATGTTTTGGCGGTAGCTAAACAGGTAAAATCACATTAATACAAATACACAATTAGGGCGTTTTGCCGTACAAAAACTTGCAATTGTTATTTGTTATTGTTACCAATAAACAAACAACAATTAAAGTATATTAAAAAAGCGTAATGTTAAGTAGTCATGCAAAATAACTAAATAAAATAATTAAAGTTACTGTGATGTTATGATTATGATAGTAAATTAAAACTGGGTTTGATTTTTTTTGCTCGTGTGGATTTAGTTTCATGCAGTAGGGGATGTGGATGTTAATGACAAGATGAACACATACCTTTTGATCATACATTTCAAACATTCTTTACGCTCGCGTTCAATGAACCAATCAACAAGAAAGCCGGCCATCTTGGGTGCTTGCGTGTAAATCTGGAAGAACCTGTGGAAATTGCCGCAGCCCCAAGCGGAGCGCAGTTTTAACGCAAATGATATACATTCGTCTGTCTTATCTTCGTCGTTTAAAGCTTTCATTACTGTCATTATATCTGAAATAAAACCCAACACAAATAAAACATACACACATAGAATGGAGAAATAATAAAAGAAACTAGACGTTTCTTGTGTGTTGTGTTGCCTACCTAAAGTATTTTTGGTGAAAATGTAATATAAAATGCGATACGCAACAAATTCGTTGCGATTTTTCCCTCCGGTCTCACCATAAAGAGCTTTGAGCTGTGTTTGGCACTGATTGAACTCTTCGTGATCACATTTTTCTAAAGCAATGCGCGCATGCGTTTCATAGACTTCTACTGTTAATTCATTCCTAACTCCTTGGACCTTTAATACAAAAATTAGGAGCGATTATTTTAAATTTAAGCTTAAATGGTTTACAAACTTACGGTTAAATCTTGTCTAATAGATTTGAGTTGATCACATGCGTAGTAGTAGTCTTTCTTCTCCTTCCATTTACGTTTGACGTTCTGTAAGGATAGCTTGAGGACCTCGACTGGCCGAACTTCAACGGGCTCGGGTGCCTTGGTGAGCCTGTAAAAGGACTTCTCGATGTCCTGGCACACACCGACGATATGAAATTCGGTCCAGTCAAAGTCGCCACTGCTATCTTCGCTAAATTTCTCAAGATTCAAGTTAAAAAGTTTGCGCCGCTTGAGCGTCGCCTGCGCGGAGGCGTCGCCGCTCGCTGACGGCTTGGACGCGGAAGTCTGATGGAAGCGCGCCGCACGTTGCTGTAAAACTTGCGAATTCTCTTCGACGCCTGAAGCGCCAAACTCGCTGTAAAAATGCGAGGCCGCCGCTTTCTTTTCCTTCTGCTTTTGCTTTTTATTCAGTTTTGGTGTGTTCGCTAACTTGCGATTATTGTTGTTGTTGCCTAACCTTTCGGATAACTTGCCCTTGCCGCCACCGGTGCCGCCCTTCTTAGATTTTGACAATGGGACGTAACTATCTCTACTGCTGGAAGAAGAACTGTAACAAATAAAATACAAATTATATATTTCCAGATTATAAAATAAAATATTTTTATTTACCTAGAAGATTTACGCTTTCGCGGACTGCGAGATTTTTTGCGATAAGACGGTGACCTCGAACGCGATCGGGAAGACTTTGAACGACTTCTTGATCGTGACCAAGACGTAGATCGACCTCGAAGTGTAGATGCCCTAGCTCCAAGTCGCGCGCCCATTGCGGCTGATAAGCCAGCCTTTTTCGATGGCGAATTTTGATTTGCAGTAGGTGTTGAGTTCTGAAACTGTGCCAAGTGCCCGGTAACCAACTTCGGGACAAGTTGGCTTCTTTCGCTTGCTATACTCGGCAACGGTTCGCGCTTCCAATCACGTACATACAATTCACCGTTGCTTGTCGCTGACGTAATTTTTCCTTTGAGCACGATCTCCACCTGGTCCCTATCCAATTTAGTCTTGCATCGCAAGTAAGCGCGATGAACATAATCTGTAAGATCCTCAGGCCAATTTTGTGTAGGATTATCATAAGGATTTGGAAGTTTTGGAGGCGCGGTTGGCATTTGTGGTGTTTTAGGTTTCGGTACCGTAGCCGGAACAACCGAGGGCGGCAACGGCGGCGGTGGTTTTGATGTATCCGGCGGTAAAGGAGGCAATGGTGGCATACTTTCCGGTGGCGGAGCAGGTTTCTGCTCCGGTGGTGGTAAGGGCGGATTGTAAAACGCCATCTGTTGCTGTTTATTTTGTTGGCGCTTACGTTTCTTTTTCGCGGCGCCGCTAGTTAAAGAATTATTCTGTTGAGGAAGTCCGTTTGGTTGTCGCGGATTCAGCGAAAATCGAATACCGCCAAATTTCGTCATATTCGCCGGCTGTTGAGGTTGATGATTGGTAATCCAGCCAGGTGTAGGTGTCTGTAATAATGGCGGTGGGGCTGTCGCCGTCGTTGGGGGTGGCGGACCTGGAGGAAGTGGAGGATTAAGGGTAGCAGCCTTCTCTTCAACTTTCTGCATTGCATTTGGTAGTGTAGGAGGAGCTTTAGCAAAAGGAGAACTATACACAGAGTTTGTCGCAGCTGAATAGCCCATCATGGCATAGTACTGCTGCTGATCATAATACATATTGTTGTAATACATCTGAGGATAATTATAGAGCCAAGATTGTTGTTGTTGAAGTTGTGTAGATTGTTGCATCAAGTTCGGAGGTGGAGTGGCCATCGCTGTGGCCGAGGGACCCTTTTGTGAATTTTCTTCCATCTTTCACTACCATTCAATACCTAGCACATAATCAAGTCACGGAATGAATAAACTGAACAAACATTTCAATAAAAACTAAAAACACACACACAATACAATAGATATCATACAATTCATAAAAATAATGCGAAACAACAGCAATAATAATAACACGACGCTTATATAAAGATAATAAAAATAAATAAATTATTTTTAGAATTTTTAAGTCGCAATGAATACAAGAACCAATTTTCAAGATGGCTGACTCACCTAAAAAACTCAAACCCAGAACAAACGGCTGATATTTGGTTAGATTTATGCGAATTATAACAATAAGGAAAATGAAGTTCGATAATCATACGTGAATCACTGAGTCTATATGCACACACTAATGTTTAAAGATTATTTTCACTGCACAATGAATTCTGCACTTTAATTATATCAAGGTGCCAATATGGCAGTCACGACAAACGATATTGAAGTAGTGAAATCTGGTGAAATCCTTGAGATTGGGCAAGTGGGCAAGACAGGATGAAACGTCAAATGACATCTGAGAGGGCGCTACAACTGCACTGCCAACAAACATTTAAATCACTATAAATCCCTAGAAAAAAACACTAAACAACTACAGGGTACTCAATACTGTAATTTTTATATCAAATTTTAAAATTGATTTGAATAATTTTGGAAATAAAAAACAAATTATCATCATAAATTAAAAATCACATTGAAACTATTTTTACCAATTAAAGCTAATTATTCTTAAGGTTAACATGAATTTTGTTGATAAAATAAAATTAGGACAAGAGTTCAAGACCTCACACATCTTGTTTAGACTTGTAATTAACATTTTGCACGCAATTGATAAATTCGAGAACGAAACAAGATTTCAAGTATGACCATGATGTGACATGTGCAAAATTTGAATTACATTTGAATATCATCGACCCGAGTTAACTCAAGTGAAATCAAGCATCAATAAGTCCAAATCGTTTTGAAGGTGATTTGTAATTTCAAACGCAAAAATCGACAACGTTAATAACCTTCCGCTCGTAAATCTAATTATCGTTTAATATTATTGTTTGTATACAATCTCTCACAACTCTATTAAACTAATTTGTTATGAATGAAAATTAATTCTATCACAAATCACTATCTTCCAATAAAAAAAACAACGTAAGACAAACGCGAGAATTACAGTAAAAGTACAATACAAATTAAAACTATAATCAAAATTGCATAAAAAGTGCGATAGTAAGGTGAATATTAATCGTAAACTAATCATACCGTAACAACCTTGTGCCACTCAGCACTTATAACCGCACTAAGAACGACATGTAATTGTCTGGATTATGGTATTAATTATTTATGCGCAAATTATGCGGATTTTTAAGCGTTCGACTACATTAAATTGTAATTAATATGATTAATTACAATAAAAATACTAAATAACACTCTGGTTTTTTTCTTAGGTTAGGTTACGTTTGCAGAAAAAAACACAAAACAATAATTTAATGTGTCACATTACCTTTTAGATATTTACGGAACATTATAAGATTTTTTTAGTTCTTTCAGCTGACGTTAGCTGCGCTGAAACTGAAACCTAGTTGAAATACATTTACAGCGATTACAGCGCTATTCGTGAAAGGTGTATGAACTAAAAACAATACCCATTCTTATTAAATTGTGTTAAATCAAGCAATACTAACCTTAAAATTCAAATACTGTACAAAACTTAATATACTGACGTAAATATTTGATACCGACGCAATAAAAACTGATAAAGGTAAAGAATTCAAATATAATGAACGTAATTTATTGAAAATGATTGATGTTTGACGTAAATATTCCTTTATGCCTTAATTCGAGCATGCTTTTCCTTAATTACTTCGCGTGATTGATTAACAATACAACGGGCAACCCGTAATGAACAACAAATACTACAAACAAAACAAATAAAAGCCGTTTTAGTTTTTTGTTACTATGACTCCAGCAAATATTAACATTTTTATTGTTAATAGTTTATTAACGCGTTAGAAAACCGTATCAAACTAAATAAAAAATGTTAATTTTACGGACGTTAAATGTCCGAAGGACGAATTTTAATGAATCTTGCACTATTTATAAAACATAAACATTTTTATGATAAACCGATGTATAAAAACACTGCGGACTTCCTTAGTTTTGTCAACATACTTAAAAAACCAAACAAAAACTTCCGTTTGAGAGAGATATGTGTTTAAAATTATTATTTTGATATTTTTTTCGTATGAATCTATGCTTGTATGGTTTACAATGCACTCTAATCGAAATACACGTTTCACGTATGCGTAATTACCGACGATTAACGTTGCATCGAACGACGACGACGTTGTCTTCGCAGTGCGCACTTGATTATCGTCGATTAGCGTGGTAATGAACCAATTTCCAGGCCAGCAAAAGCCATCGAACCGCAATGCGCGTTTGCATTGACACATGCGTATTTTCTTAATTTGTTACGTTGTTACATAAATGTATATGTAATTAATCGCAAGAAATAAATGTAAAACAATGAAATATTAATACAAATTGTACTTACATGGTTTGCAATTCATTGTAAAAGTCATTTTTACACAAAACTCTTCATGAGTAACACACACACATTATGAAATGAATAACTGAACAAAACCAAGAGTGCCGTGGTTTGGTAGACGAGAAGTGTTGTCAAAATAAAACAAAACAAAAGAAAACTCTTGACAGAAAAATGTTGGTTTTGGATCTACGCATGCGCAGTATTAACATTTTGTACAAATCAAGAGTGCCGTGGTTTAAAAACAAAAAACAACTAACTGTTTGATGTGAAGTACGCCCTAAAGTTTAGCAGTCGTTCAACGAATAGCAAACAAGTACGTAATTTACAATTAAAATTTAATAAGATTATTCATTTACTTGGTTTTTCCTTCATCTGGTGTAAATACCCAACAACAAACACGTATTATCTTGAGTTATTATTAAATAAAATTAAACGGAAGTTTAGTCAAATTAACCCAAAAACAATTAATTGTTTGGTTAACAGATTTATAAGATGACGAAATTCATTTTTAACTTACAATGGTTTATCTGGGTGTATCGATGGTGGCCGTCAAAGGGGAAAGCCAATATAACACGTGACAGCTCCCCCGACGAGGTCCTCCTCGCTGATAAAATCGCACGCGCCGCCACTGCAAGAACAGTTCGACGCTCAGAGTGAGTGGACGCACACCTCCAAACAACCAAACACAAACAACGAACACATCGTTCGCCATGCCAGAATTTGAAGACGTCGTCCTTCCCGAGGAAGAAACCACAGACGAAGCAATTGATACAGCTTCGTCCACAGCATCCTGTTCTTCTGACGACGAGGCATACACGAAAAACCATAAATCTCAAACTAAATACCAACAATTAAAGAAACTGACAAACTCTACGAGTAAAACTCCGAAGGAAGCAACATTTGAAAGTATTGCAAAGAAGGATCATCATGAGAAATTTTTGAAAGAGGCTCTTGAGATTCTATTAAAAGATGCTGTTTTTGGTGCGTCGTCCAGAGACGCTAAAGTGTTGGAATGGACCAATCCGGAAGATATGCAACGCATGTTTGATTTTGGTTTGAAACCAACTGGTTCGACGCATGAAGAGTTGTTGAAGTTGGTTAAGAGCACGATACAACATTCAGTGAAAACGGCGCATCCGTACTTTGTTAATCAACTGTTTTCGTCCTTGGATCCTTATGGACTTGTAGGACAATGGTTGACTGATGCGTTGAACCCTAGCGTTTATACTTATGAAGTTTCGCCCGTTTTTTCGTTAATGGAAGAGGTGGTTTTGCAAGAAATGAGATCAATTGTTGGGTTTCCTAATGGTGAAGGAGATGGAATTTTTTGTCCTGGTGGAAGCATGGCTAATGGTTATGCTATCAGTTGTGCGAGGTTTAAATTTATGCCTGATATTAAGGTTAGTTTTTTACTGTTTTAAAAATTTAATCAAAATCTTAACCTCGAAATTTTGTTTAATTTATAATATAATGTTATAGAAAACAGGATTGCACGGCTTACCACGCTTAGTCCTCTTCACGTCTGAAGATGCGCATTACTCAATTAAGAAATTAGCATCTTTCTTAGGTTTGGGCACTGATAATGTCTACCTGATCAAGGCCGATGCGCGCGGTAAAATGTGTATGGATCATTTACGTTCGGAGATTGAAAGATGTTTGTCGGAAAATGGTAAACCTTTTATGGTTAGTGCCACTGCGGGCACAACAGTTTTGGGCGCGTTTGATCCAGTTGATAAAATGGCCGACATTTGTAACCAGTATGGAATGTGGTTGCATGTAGACGCCGCTTGGGGAGGCGGTGCGCTCATGTCGCAAAAGTACAAACATTTAATGACGGGAATTGAAAGGTAAGTTTTTACACTCAGTTTTTTAAATAAAGCACAATGGCTGGTATGTTCAAAGTAACGAATATGGACAAAACTTGATATGAACGGTCGGCCAGTATAGTCATTACGATTACACTCACTTTTTCGCTGGAAAACCTTGACGTGAATGAAGTCCGGTAGAATGCTAGACCTAGACGACAATTAATAGATACTTTTATTCGTTGTTTATACTTACAAAGAATAGAAAGAATGATAATGATATTTCATAATAATTATTACCATAAACAGAAAAAAATTTAAAAAACGAAAAAAAAGGAATTAATAATATTTTACAATTATTATTTAAATTTTATGTTTAAATCAATAATTAAACATTAAATTATTAGTTAAAACTTTATATTTAATTCGTTTTTAATTTTAATTTTAAATTTGGTTGTTTGTAAAATATTGAATCATCCTGTAAATATTGCTTTAGTGTATTTTGTGTTGCCTATACTTAACACAAATCTAGTAACTTTTTTAGTGACAAACGAAAACAAACGAATGTGATTCGAATATAACATATAACAAAATATCCTCATTATGTTTGTCTGTAAATTTAAAACAATAATTTGTTTTTAGAGCTGATTCAGTAACGTGGAACCCACACAAACTCTTAGCTGCTCCTCAACAGTGCTCTACACTGCTTCTAAGACACAGAGGTATTCTCTCAGATGCACATTCATCAAATGCTTCATATCTTTTCCAAAAAGATAAATTTTACGACACAAGTTTCGATACCGGCGATAAACACATTCAATGTGGACGCCGTGCTGATGTTTTGAAATTCTGGTTCATGTGGAAAGCTAAAGGTACCAACGGATTGCGTCAACACATTGAAAAAGTGTTTGACAATGCTGAATTCTTCACAAACACAATTAAACAACGTCCAGGATTTAGAATGGTCTTACCACAACCGGAATGTACTAACATTTGTTTTTGGTATGTTCCCCCAAGTCTAAGAAACATCCCAGAAGTTGATTTTTATTCAAATATTCATAAAGTTGCACCCAAAATTAAAGAGCGTATGATGAAGGAAGGTACAATGATGGTTACGTATCAACCACAAAAGGATTTGCCAAACTTTTTCAGGATTGTTTTTCAAAATTCAGGACTCACACATCAAGATATGCTTCATTTTGTTAATGAATTTGAACGACTTGGTGAAGATTTGTA
>JARJDS010001829.1:0-60129 GCA_030264155.1 Atheta pasadenae
AAACACAAGTTCTACATAATTATACTTATATAGTTTATAGTCGTAAGTCATCTTGAATATTATGACTTGACATAAAATTAATATCTTAATTTTCGGCTCTTAACACCCTTTTTTCTTTAATTTGTATTTCACCATTCGATAGGTAATTAGCAAATCTATCCGTGCGTGTAAGGATAGGTGAAGCAATTATTTAGTTTAGAAGTTATTTGACTTTTAGTGACTCTCCCATGTATTTCTTATGGTGAAATAAATTGTTGGGCTACCTGAAACCCGTGGCCAACTTCACATAGGTAAATTTTTTTAATATATTTTTTTATGTTTGTTTTCAGAGTTTATGGAAAACCAACACTAAATTGATTTCTTCATCATAAAAAGGTAAGATTTTAAAATTATTTGTACTTAATATCAATTTAGTTAGGTTATGAACACGTTACCACTATTCACCGATAGATGGCGATATTTACAAAAAACGTTTTGGGTTCATTATAATTTAATTTACTTTCTCTCGGTTGTCTATTATAATCTACCACATGAAAATCATGTTAACAACTCGTAAACTCATCACTTTTGGTTCAAATCATCCCTATGAACATGCCCCATCTACTCTTCAACGCCTCGTGATTATTCGGCTTCAATTCTAAGCGCACCGTACATTTACATTTTAATTCCGCTAAGTTTTACTTTTAAGTCTTAACTTGAACTTCTTGCTTCAACTTTGGCCTCCTCTTCCTTTGCTTTGGCTGTCCTCAGATTCAACTTCATTTCAGTTTCGACTACATTCATACCAGCATATTACATCTACATGCAAAGTTAAGTTTAAAGTTCAGCTTGAAGTTAAACTTGAAAAGCGGTGCGGTTTTCGCCTGGTAACCACGGAAATAACAACGTTAACAGTGTGTACACATACGAAAAATACGTGTACGGCAAGTACACGAATATGATGTGTATGTATGATGAGGTTTTGTGTGTGTTTTGAGATTTCGGTGTAAGACTCGTACATTGTCTTGGGTAAAATAACGACTTCTAGAATTTAGTTCATGTTGATGTTGATGCTGATGCTGGATGCAAACACTGTTTCCTTCATCATTATTATGTGGTTTGGCATTACTTGTAGCAGTCTACTAGGAAGTGGTAAATTTTTTTAAAATGTTTTCCAATTTTGACATTGAACTTTATTATACTATTGACTTTGTTTTAATTTTGTGGCAATTTAGGTGAATTGAGGTTCAAATAAATTGAACTAAATCGTTTTTTGCATGACCTTGTTTTAAGGTTATGCCAAAAACGTGTAAATATTTGTTCTGGTTTTTGTTCTTAATGATTATAACTGTTGTTCAAATATATGACAAAAACTTATAGCAAACGAGGTCTAATTGTTTAGAATTTTTTGATCTACTGAACCGAAAATATGAAAAAAGTTAATGGTATGTTATTTATTTACAAATAGATGTTGATTTGAGTATGTAATTTTGTTTTTATCCAGTTATCAAGCTAAAAATGTGCATCAAAAAGGAACTATTTTAATTTGTTTATATCTTTTTAACTAATAAAGATAAAAATTTAAACAAAACACATTCTTAAACAATACTAATCAATCTAAATGCTGTGTTAAACATTTTTTTATGTAAAATGTTTATCACATGTAATTTTAAAATTAAAGTTGAAATTTATTCTTTGCAATAAATAGTGACACTAAAAACCAGAAAAAACTAATTTGTTCATAACTTTTAAACTAATAAAGATAAAAATATAAACTAAACACAATCTAGAAAATAATTTACCAATCTACAACTTTTGCTTAAAGTATTATTTAATTAAAAATGTTTATCATAAGGAAATTATAGGTTAAAGTCAGAATTTATTTTAATTAAAAATATTTTAATAAAAACCTTTCAATATTAAATTAATTCGTTTTTTTATTATGAAATGTTGTTTTCACAAAGTTGCGTACTAATTTGCGTTTTGTTTAAAAGCTCAATTATTTGTAGAACTCTTTTGGCATTATTAAAAGCCTTGTCTTTAAACAATGTACAATGAAATAATTTGACTAATTCAATTAATTGCGCCTTGCTCCAGAAAAGCGATAAAAAATTAATTTGCCTACATTTTGCTTACTTTCCTTTCTTTCTTTTTCTTGTTATATTCAAACATTGTTTTCCAAAACGTATAGTCGCCGTAATAAATGAAAAATCGTATTTTTTTTGATTTTCTATCAAGTCATTCTTCATGTTGTAATCCAAAGAATGAGAAATGTAAAGGAATACAAAGACAATTCGAAAAAAATGAAAATAAAACAAAAGTGAACCAGTAAAACGCGAAAGAAAGAGGTTAGAGTGCGGAGAAGTAAGGTTAGAAAGTCTACGTACAGACAGAAGGCAGAGAAAGATAAAAAACGAAGAACAAATAAAAGAAAACGGAGAAGGGAAAGGTAACGGAAGGAGAATATTTATAAAGGTACTCGGGGTGTGAGGGTAGCTAACTCCCTAGGTTGGAGTGGTTAGGGGTGTGTGTGCTGCTTGCAAAACACACCGATCAGGGGTGAAAAAAACGTTTGGTGCTTCTACGCATAATGGGATACGATTTGTTTGGTTATGGCAAGAGGAAATTTTAACATTTTGTTTATTTTGGGTGTTTCAGTATTTACTAAAATTATTGACATTCATGAAATTTTAATTTTAAGTTTTAAGGTTATTATTTTTTAGTTTAATCAAAATTAGGTATAGTTAGGTTATGTTTCCTTAGATATAAATAGATATAATTCGATTTTTTTATTACAACAATTTTTTAACCTCCTTATGATAATATCCCTACGTGTATTTTATACAATGTAGCACATCTACAGGGTGTTTAGTTTAAGTTTATTATTATTTTTTTTAATTTTATTAATTAAGACTATCATTTTTTTTTCTATGATTTTTTACAATTTGCGTGTATGTGAAGATAATCAAGAAATATTTAGATACAATAAAAGATAGGGATGACAGGGATGAACTTAAAAATTAATGTTAAAGTTTACAATTTTGAAAGGACTAAACTTAGTAGTTTTTGTTTTTGATATAAATTATTACTTGCCCTGTATATTTCTACATTTACGGTCGCAACATGAAGTTATACTCGTTATTAGATGGCAGGAGTGTCAGGCTGGAAAACTGAAAATTCTCCGGAAGAAACGAGCACCGAGAGGATCGCGCGCCGCCCCTCCGACACGATTCTTCCATTTAGAAAATCAACAAAACGAATCATCGCCGGCGCGCGCGACGCCGTAGTATCGTCAAGAATCCGCCATCGCGAACCACAATGACGAATTCATGAGATAAAACGCGAGGCGCCTTTTCCTGCATCGCGGAATAAATAAAATTTCTGGCGCGGGGATTACCACGCAGATTGCTGACAATTTAAATTTGAAAGCCAATGTCAGTGCAAGGCAACGCCGCTAATATTATGTTCTGAAATTGCTTTCCATTTAATTTCAATTTTATAAATGTTGCGAACACGATAAAAATATAATTTGAGAATTATTTTTACTTGTTATTCATTTTTATTAGTGGAATAAGAAAGTTATTAGAACAAAACAACTTTCAATTTTATATAGTTTTTAATTATTATGGAAATCCCCGAAATATCAAATTCTTTGATTTAATGTGGTATGAATCGCTCCACTTGAGCAGAAACTACGAAACAAAGTTTGCATTTTTTGCGTTTTGGTTTCCTTTATGCCTACTAGGGACCCAGAACTGTAAAAACAAAAGGCTTTAATTAAACAGCTCGATTGTGTTTGGTTTCGGTTTAAATTGTAAATTAAGCTATGAGATTCTTTGAACCGCGACAAACCAGCCACTTCAAAGGAATCAGATGCTATGCATAATTAAACGACTTGTCCAGCGAGTAGAAATACGTTCAAACGAATACTAATTAATAGTTCACTAAGTTATAATTAATTATAGCAATCACTAATTATGCTTACATTGCGCACTGGCTGTACACTATGATAGATAAATTATATTTTTGTTTGAATGATATTTTTAATTACTAATTTGATATTTATTTCGATAAGACGAAATATTGGAAAGCGACTCATGCGCTAAATATTTGAATTTGTTTATATCTTTTTAACTAACAAAGATAATAATACGAACAAAATTATTTATAAAAGATAAAAGACCACACTAAAACATTTGTTTAAATAATTTTTCATATAAAATATTTATCATAAAGTATTTTGCATTTAAAGTAAAAATTAAATTAAATTAAAATGTATGGATCAGATCTATATTTTTTTATTTATTTATATCTTTTTTACTAACAAAGATAATAATATGGACAAAACGGATTTTAAAAGATTAATAACCTAACTAAAACTGGTTTAAATATTTTTTCTGTGAAAAATATTTATCATAAAATATTTTTCATTTAAAATAAAAATTAAATTAAAATGAATGGATCAGATCTATATTATTTTCATTTCTTTATATCTTTTTAACTAACAAAGATAAAAATATGCACTAAATGTATTTAAAAAGATAAATAACTAAACTAAAACGTGTTTAAAGATTTTTTCTATAAAAATTATTTATCATAAAGATTTTTGTTGTTGAAGTAAAAATTGTATTTACCGCAAATGTAAGTCTCACAATCAAAAAGTTTGTTTTCTTTTGCTTATATCTTTTTTCCTGCCAAAGATAAAAATATAAACGAAAATTAGTATAAAAGATAAATAATTACTCTAATAATTTTTTCAAAAGATTTATTTGTTAAAATATTTTTTCCTAGAGAATTATTAATTCAAAGTTGAAAGTAATTTTAAAGCAAAAATATTTTTAACGTTTTTTTCTTAACAATTTGTATAAACCTGATACTTGTGAACAGGGCGATATTAGTTTTCTAAGATAAAGTACCAAAGTGCTTCTAGCACACACCCAGAAAAGTGTCCTTCGTTACTTGTCTCTCCTTAATCCATTTCGTATATGATGTTCTTCTTGTCTGGCCTCCATCTCTATAGTTTCTTTCTGAGGATTCTTCGGAACCAACTATTCCCATATCTTTTCATCTCCTTCAACTTTTCCTCGCTCGGCATGCTATCGGCTCTGCACTATCTTCTATCCATGGTTTTATCACTTTGCGCGCGTTTGCTGTCGTTAACATATTCTTGTTATAATTTCTCGTGGTTGTCCCCCAAACGCCCTCGACCTCTTCTTCCTTTACGTTCCAGTCTAACTAGAGCGACAGTAGCAAGGGCTTTTGGAGTGGAGTGGTCTCCTTAAGTATAAAGAACAGAAAGGTGGAAGCGTTTCTAGCAGAAAGTAGAAAATTCTTTCTGGCAAATTTCTCTACTTTCTCGAGATTTTCAAGAGTAGCATGCGCGCGGCAGGAAGTGCACACGCACTGAGTTACAACCTTCATGTCCTTATATCAACGCTGAAAAACAATTTAATCCTTTGCCTTTATACAACTTTATGTTTAATGCTTAATAAATTTATTTGTTCAACATTTCAATTTTTATTTTGAAATAATTACCTAACTTTACAAATATGTAGGTATAGTTTAATATATAGTGATACAAAATTAATTAATGCATTAATTAATAGATTAAGTGTTAATTAGTAAATTATTTTTAAAATAATTTTAAATTTTTTTTAAAAGTTTGGCTCTTTTGTAAGTTTTGGTTATAATTTTGAGGGGCTAGTAAATGTTCCAGTTCGACGACGTTATTGCTCTTTTGGGAAACGTCCTGTATCATCTCGAGCGCTTCTGATAGAAATGGCTTTTCGCAGTCTTGTGCACGTTGCAGCTCCTTCAGGAGCATCTCGTACTTGGCGAGTCGTTGCACCGGCCGTAGCAGCCCTGTGTGCAAGCCCAATTTGTCATCTAAGGCAATTTCGCGTTCCTGCAAAAATTATCAAACATCATGAATCATATTTTTATTTGCACACTGCACACATTTTCTTAGAAAGCATTAAATTTTCGAGGTAGACATATTTAAGGTAACTGAAACAAAATTAAATTTGTTTAAAGTTGCTTCTAACTTTAGCATAACAACTCTTGCAGGAATCAAATATTTAGACAAATTTTTGAAACAAATATTATAGATTGGTTATTTATCTTTAAGGATCTGGTTCGTTTATATTTTTCTCTCTATTAGTTTAAAAATTATGCGCAAATGATTTTTTTTTTTGGTTTTAATGGTAATATTAAAGGTAATTTTAACTTTGACATCAAAAATCTTTATGATAATGATATTTTACAATACCATATTTTAACAAAAGTATTAAAAGGGTTATTTATCGTTTAGAATTAGTTTTGTTTATATTTTTATCTTCGTTAGTTTAAGAGTTATGAACAAATGATTTTTTTTTGTTTTTAATGGAAATATTTTTTGCTTATATTTTATATGTCAACTTTAACACACAAAATCGTTATGATAATTATTTTTTACAAAAAAATACTTTAAACAAAAGTTATAGATTGGTTAATTATCATTTAGAATATGTTAAGTTGATATTTTTATCTTTATTAGTTTAAAAGTTATGAACAAATGAACATTTCTAGTTTTTAAATAAATTTTTTTTTTCAAAATTAATTTCAACTTTATCATACAATATCTTTGTGATAACGATTTATTAAAAAAATTAATTTAATAAAAACTTCAAGATTGGATATTTATCTTTTAGAATATATTTTGTTAATATTTTTATCTCTGTTAGTTTAAAAGTTATGAGTAATTTTAAATATTTATTTTTGATGCAAACATTGTTTATTAAATTAATTTTTAATTTGAATGGATTATTATCTAAGTATTAAATTATTAAAAATAAACTATTTGCTTACTTTTATCTTATCAATAGAATTTTGATAAACCATTTCCGCTGATTTTTGATTACGACAATAAACCGTATATAAATGAAATAGGGACTTCTGTAAACAACATTTTATGAGTAATTTTTTTCTAAGTATATCCTAATAATCTATAAATAATTTTAGGGAGTGTTGTTTTGTTACGCACATGTTTGACAATTTGTTTCCCAATAAAATCACAATCACTAGTAAATTGATCACTTCTTAAATCTTCAAGAAAGACTTTACTTTCCATGATGATTTCACTTAAATTTTTGAACAAAAGTCTCGTGTTTTTTGCTCCAATATTTTCAATTAACCATTGCTCGTAATGTGTGTACGCAAATTCTAATTTTTGAATATAATCCTCTTCAGTTGAAATTAACTCGCTAATAATATGGTCACTTCTATAAAAATATTCATTATATTTTTTTTAATAATTGTAATTTAAAATTAACTTACTTGCTTTTAGCTTTTCCTTGTTCTTCTGTAGTTTGTTCAACGTTTTCTATTTCCTCACATTTTGTAATTGAATTATTTACGACTGTCACTTTCTTTATATTTGCAGATACTTTGTCGTTGATGATTTGTTCGTTTAAATAAAAAGTCATGTCTATTTCCTTATTAGTTTTCAGTTTGTCGTTTATTGTGTTAGTGTGTATTTGTTGTGTCTTGTTATAGTTTTTCGTTAATTCAAAAACGAGTTGTAAGTTGTTGTTGCAAATAGCATTGATTTCGTCGAAGTCAATGCTACTTGTTCGGTCAGAAGTTATTTCCATTATATTTCTTGACACTTTGCTGATTGAACGATAGAATAAATAAACACACTCTAATGTAAAAACAACTGACGCACACTTGAATGTACAACTTATATTAATATTTCATTAACGTGCGTCTAAAGTCTTATCACACGAGTTTCATAGATATAGTTATGAGAACGCGATTGATTCATTGCTGTGATGAATCATAATAAATTAAGTTTCATTTATAATCAAATAATATTTACATAGTGACCGAATTTATATAGTGTTAACTTTAATATTTACTTTATGTTTTAATTAGTCAATATATTTTCTTATGATTAAAAGAATTGTGGTCGATTGTAAACTTTTCCTGAAGAATTTTGTTTTAGAATTATTCTTATTTTTAACTTAATTTTTTTTTTACAAAAAACACTTTAATACAATTTTCTTTAAACAAAAGATTTAGAATGGATATTTATCTTTAAGATTCTTTTTTGTTTATATTTTTATCTTTGTTAGTTTCAAAGATATGAATAAATATATTTTTTTTGTTTTCGTGGGAAATACTTTTTTCCTAAAATTATATTTCAACTTTAACTTAAAATTTCTCTAAGATAAACATTTTTAACAAAGAAATGTTTTAAACAAAAGTTATAGAATGGATATTTATCTTTCAGGATATTTTTAGTTTATATTTTAATCTTTGTTAGTTTTAAAGATATGAGCAAATTAAATTTTTTTGTTTTCTTGGGAAATATTATTTTCATAAAAATTAATTTCTATTTTAATTGCAAATTCCATTAAGATAAACATTTTTAGCAAAATCATTTTTAAACAAAAGTTATAGAATGGTTATTTATCTTTCAGATTATTTTTAGTTTAGATTTTTATCTTTGTTTGTTTTAATGATATGAACAAATTAAAATTTTTAGTTTTTGTGGGAAATAGTTTTTTTCCTAAAAATATATTTCAACTTTAACTTCAAATTTCTTTGAGAAAAACATATTATCAAAAATTAGTTTTAACAAAAGTTATAGAATGGATATTTATTTTTAGTTTATATTATAATCTTTGTTAGTTTTTAAGATATGAACAAAAAAATTTTTGTTGTTTTCTTGGGAAATATTTTTTTTCGTCATAATATATATCAACTTTAACTTTAAATTTCTCTTATATAAACATTTTTAAAGAAAAATTGATTTAAACAAAAGTTATAGAATGGATATTTATCTTTCAGAATATTTTTAGTTTATATTTTTATCTCTGTTAGTTCTAAAGATATGAACAAATATATTTTTTTAAAGCGCGATTTTTTTACCTTAAATTTATTTCCACTTTTACTTAACTTCAAATTTCTTGTTAATAATTTTTTTAAACAAATAAATGTTTTCAAAAAGTGTTTGTGTGGTTATTAATCTTTCAAAAAATGCTTCGTTTATATTTAAATCTTAATTAGTTTGAAGAATATAAACGATTTAATTTTAAAATTAAAAATAAATATTTAACTTATTAAGCTTTCTTTGATCGAATATAAATGAAACCAGCAGAAAGTATTATAAAGGTAGGATTCATTTATAAGAAACTTAGAAGTCCGGCAAATCATTAAAAGTTTAATTATAATTTAACCGCTAGCTCTATAACAAGAAGTACGTTTTCTATTCCATACAAAAGTCCTTCGTTTAAAACTTGTAAAGCTTTTTCATTTCGCAACTGAAAGCACAACTTTTCGTAGTAACACTTTATAGATCCATTCTAATGTTAAAATTGTGTTTCCGATTGTTGTATTTCATGATTGTGCGATTGTTGTACGCTTCGTTGATCATTTTAATTAAACGAAACCCTTAGCCTTACATCTAAACACAACAAAACTAAGTTTTATACCGTTAATTCAGTTGTTGATTAGATGGATTTCTCATGGCAAACATTTTCTAGTGGTTGCTTCGTCGATCTTAGCACTTTCCGTATTTTTAACTTTGCTATAACCTCAACTTATTGCGTTCTTTGCGACGGCAAGGGTGGATAATGAATGAAAGCCATCTGGGCACGAGCGTGATTGTGGGCGGAAGTCTCACGGTTGGCGCAATGCAAAGAAGAAGCAATTAAACTTTTTAAGGTGCGTTAGACGAGTAAATGTTTAACTTGCCGATGACGATAAGCACGCCGCACCGGAATGTTCGCCAAGTTTTATCGATGCGAGCATTTAAGAGCTGCAGGGAGAAAATAATTATACGCGCTCGTTATCGACTCAATTAATTTCTGCTATTTGTCGATAATTAGCAATTAGAATTTTAAGGGTACGAAGAATTAATCTAATTAAATCGTATTTAAAATTTAAATGAAGATTTTTTTTGAAGATTTTGTTTTTAAATTTATTGTTTTGTGGTTAGTCTGACTTGGTATCCTGCATCCTGCATTTTGCATCGTTTTGTACACACGTGTCGCGCGTTTTATTCGCGCTATGATATTCGACGCAATCCTGCAGCTCGGACGATGTTTTCCGCATCGCAGCCGAAAATGACGAATGCGTAGCACGTCGCCTCCGACATCCGGTTTCCTGCGCCGTGTCTGGTACTTCTGCCGCCCCTTTAGTCCGTTGCAATATGCACTGAAGTCGTACACTTCTTCAAAACTATTATTAACATACTGGCTACTCAAACATCTTGTTTTATTATTTAAGAATTTAATAATAATTATAATAATTAAATAATTTATTAAATGTAATTTTTAAGAATTTTGCTTTTTTTAAATTTATTACAATTTAAGTTATTAACCAGTATATTTAAGTTTTGTGGTACGCCGGTACACGATGATGAAAATACATATCGTGCTGGCGGTGGAGGCGGCATATGCATCTGCCGAGCGCATTTATAGACGTCATTGTGACGGCAGTTTGTACTCACCGCCAGGGTTTGTATGACCGTTTCGTGACGCGAGGCGTCGCGGAGTCGTTTTGTGCACTACCACAACTCGTGCACGGCGTAGGTAGTGTTTGAGGGGGTGGTACGGCAGCGACGCCGACGTAACGCTTGAATCCTTTGGATTTTGTGGATATTTGCTGGCAAAACGGCCGCCAATAAATCTACGGAAAGCTCCATTACGTTTCTGTGAGCTTCCCTAACGGTACAACAACTTTTTTCTTTTTAAAAACCTTAGCTTTACTTGACAAAATTTAAAAAATTAAAAAAATTAACCTAAAAAAAATTACAAATAAAATCAATACGCGACGGATATTTTAGTAGAATATTATTTTGTTAATAATATATACTAAATATTATTATAAATAACAAAAAAAAACAAAGAAAAAACATTTGTTTAAAAATAAAACATTTTGGTAGGCGTGAGTGTTTTCACGACGATGTATCATGAATGGGCGTTCCGGGCCGCCGCCACCGCCACCGTCGTTGCATTGAGTGGCCGGCTAGCAATGCGCGCAATCATTAATCATCTTGAATAATGATCCACTCCTTCGGTTACGTGTATAAAACTAATAAAAATGACGAATTGTCCGAGCATAGTAATAGCGGCAGGCCGGCAGGACACTCTAGCCGCGACGTTGTTGAACCAAACTAAAATGTTTCGCCTTGAATCCAGCGCGATATAATAGAATAAATTGTAATTGATGCTTTGCGTAACTCTGGCGAACAACTTCACTAAATTAACTTCATCCCTGACATTAACGAGTTCATTCCGGGTGTATTTATTTATTATTAAACAAAATGTAAAACCGTGTTTTCCTACAATTCATTAATAAAGCAACAAAAAATTAAAATTTAAAAACTTATTTTGCTTGGGTCTAGTATTAAACATCATAAAAACTTTAATTTCTAAAATATAATGATGTGCATACAATTATAATAAAGGTACGTGCAATATTATTAGTTAACATCATTAAAAGTTAAGATGTTTGGACATAAACTTGTTCAAAGTACTTTTCAATGCAAGTTTCCCTCGATTTCAGCTAGTTCCATCGATTTAATATTCCATTCACGGATTGCACATGTCTTTGATTATAAACTTTGATCGTTATCTTGATATCAATAGGCGGTATGTCATAGTTAGTAAGTAATATAACATTCAACTAGCGACTAACAAGAACCTTGTCACTTCCGATTGATCAAATATCAGTTGTAAAAAGAGAAATAAAAAAACTTCTGCTTTTACTTTTTGTTTTAATTTTAATTCCAATAAAAGTGTACGTAATAGGTAATATAAAATATACAATTAAAATATTATTAACGGTAATTGTTTTAATAAGTAATCTGCATTTTCCCAAATTGGTTGAAATGAAATATCAGACATTTCCGCATTTACAACTTCCCTGGTTTCAATTTACGACTTTGAAATTTATTACACATCTATAGATTTCGGGTGAATCTGTATTCTTGGAATTAATGGTGTTGGTGAGCAGCAGTACGACACAAAGCGCGCCTCCTGCAGTTTATCGGCCGGACGTTTAACCAATTGGCGCATTTGGGTATTCAATTAGCAACGCCGTGTGCCCGGCTCCTTCACCACCGACCGAATCGTGGCTTGCTTGCGGTCGAACGTGTTTCGAAGCGACAAAATGGCAATTCCCGATGCAAACATCAATTATTCACCATTGCGAGAGATTAAATTAGAAGTGCAATTCATGTTTTTGAATAAAGAAGAAATATTTATTGAAACTTAATTTGATGTTTTCTTCAATTAAGCTTTTCTATATTTATGAACCCTATTTGTAGGCACGATTCAATTAAAAACACAATTTCTTGCATTCAAAGTTTACTTTGTTCAATTCTGTCCGCGGTTCATTTCTTCATAAACTCTCGCAAATACGCTGTACCACAACTTCCAACATTGCGTCTTCTAGCTGCAAACTTGAATATTTGCAAAGCAGAACCACAGAACCTTAGCGTGAAGAGAAAACAAAAACAAAAAGTACAAGTCAGTGGGATGAAGTAATTGTACTTTCCGCATCGGAATAATGGAATAACTTTTATTTGTCTGACGGGTGGCAACACAACAATTGTTTAACTTTTGATTAGCACCGCGTTGTGTTTGTTTTATTGTTTTATTAAAAAAAAAACAATAGAAATTTTCTTACCTACAAATCTTGGGAAAACAAATTTGTGTGTTAATGTTATTTTGATTTTTATTTTCTTTATTATTCTTTGTTTCTATCGAACTTTTGGGTTGTGAGAAAAAAAAGGTCCAATTTCTTCGAGTTGTTGGTTGGGTTTTTGGCTTTGTTGTATTTTATTGTTGGTGTTACTACTGCCCTGTGCGCAACCCTTGTCGTTCAATTTTGATCCGACGTGGCGATATCGCTTGCGTAATGACTGTCGCAATGACCATAACATGCGGGGCGAAACAAGAGGGTAGCCAGTCGTGAAAAACATAAGGACGCATGATCGTCCTTCTTATGATGTTCGGCAGCAGGACCCGACAAGAGCAAAATCATCAGGAAAACTAAACGCAAGGGAGCACAGCATAAAGTCGGAACAAAATGAAATCTTACCTCCTCCATTCTGGACCTTGACTTGAATTCAGGATGAGAGTATGTGTTTAAGTGTAAGTTCATATTGGTACAATCTGCTGACAATGTTTATTTTTTTTATTATAAAAATACAGAGTGATCCGTAAACACAAAACACACATAAATGTATTTTTGTTTGTTGTAATAAAAATTTGTTTTAGACTCAACAGTTTCATTGTGACTATCCTTTTATAAGTTTTTGAATTTTTATTTGTTCATGTTTTTGTCCAGAATTTTATTTTATTATGTTTAAAACATAATATATCCGACAAGAAATTATCTTTAATATATAAAAGCAAGACCTTTTTTTCTTTAGGTTGTCCATGTGTTGGACTTTACTGAGGTAACCAATTAATTCCATGCTACTCACGGTAATAGATATAACTGGAGTTAAGTTATAAACCATTTAATTATGCAGATTGCTTTCTGTATTTAGTCATAATACGGATTACTAGCATTTGACTAGACAAAGGAATATCATTTGCTAATAAGCTTGGAACCAAATAGATGAAACAATGTAATTATGTTTAAAGATTAAATATACATTAAGGATAAGCTCTTTAAATAATTATTTCCTAATTTGCTAAATAAATAAATAAATACTTTAGCCTATTGCCCGGCTCCTGCACCATCAACTTAATTTCATAATTCGGTAATCAAACATTCAGTTTCTTATTTTAGATTTCCAATACTTCTTTTTCAATTATTTATTTTAATTTGTGTGTGTTGAAGTTTATTTTAATTCTTTTATTTGGAAAATTAATTTATTTGTAATATAAATTGTTTGTTGGTGTACCAAATAATAAATAATTTGACCGTAGTTTCGGTGAGGATTCATTTAAATAAATTAATGTTTTAGGTCACAAATAATTTCATGACATACATAACAAAATATGTTGCATGCTATTAGTTTGTTTGTCAATGTTGCAAGAACCGCGCTCGTGCGGTGTCGCTGTTGGTTGCATAACGATGCACACACGCATGTGCTAACGATTTCATTAAATTAACGTTGCAATTACATCAGCGTTAATAAAATCTTCCCAACATTTTGTTACCACTGGGAGTTCAAAATCATAACATCAAGTTATAGTAACATTTCACAATAAAACATGTCGATAATATAATAATAATGAATTTTATTCAATAGGTTTTCAGTTAATTTGTACGAGTAATTTAATTATTGTTTGGAAAATTTGATTTTGTGGTTCACCCTTTGCTGTTTAGGACCAGCACACATGACGTATGTGTTGCATATCGCGGTAGTTTGTTACAAAATAGCATAATTTATAATTTAATCCAATTAAATGCGAGTAATCACTGTTTGTGGATTGACTACCCCAAAGTAGGGTTGTTTCGAAAACCGTTTCCAAAAACCACCGATCGGAACGGCGACCGCTACTGCGAGATGATTAATTAAATGCATGCACGCGTGAATAATTCTCGAAATTGTTTCAATTAAGCCTGGAAAACCAATTAATAGTAGATGATCAAATTTGGGGTTTAATCAATTTTTACGATGCAACTGTTAATCTATTTGTCAAACCCACTGTGCACCATGCGAATTTATTTAAACGCAATTTGGTTTGGTGGCCAAAATGCTTTGGGTTTTTATAAAATCGAAACTTTATCTTTGACCACATAAAATATATCAGCGTAAAAGCAAAACGGGTAAACTTGCTTGAGGCGGGCACGATAGTGTGAAGCGTGACGATGCTGAGTTCCACGTCCATGTGGGGTTGCTACGTCGTCTTTCTGTTACGCTTCTAACAAGCTTTCCATCCAGGACAAGAAGCCCACACCATCACCATTTGGTTTACTCCTGCGCGCGGTTTACGGCCGTGTCGTCGTTGTAATCGTGTAGTCGTATATCTCCTGCGCTTCGCAGCGCGTACGTTTCTTAATGTACAACCTACCAGCACAACCGCCCTTACAAATATTTTAAACTGCTATTACGCAACGAAACATTACCTTACCCGCATCTATGTGTACTACATTACAACTTTAACTGTAGTTTCCTGCAGGACTTTGAGTTTTGTTGGTGTTCACAGTATGCCCACTCAACTGAGGTCGGAGGTGAGAGTTATGTGAAGGACAGTACTTAAAAGTTTTACTTTACTCATCATGCAATATGACGTACCAATTAAAATCTCTAGTTCATAAAATTAATTTAGCTATGATGCAACAGGCACTGCAGAGATTCAATATAAATTGTTAAGAAAAAATTGAAAAACGACCAAATTATTTAATAAAATTATTGGTAAAACATATTTGGTAACTTTGTTTGTAAACGTGTTTATTAAATTGACCTAAAACAAACAACTAAAAGTAATTAATTTCCCTGAAATGAATCGGTCATTATAATTAATTTATTGTGACGAACACACGGCGTTCATGAATATTTATTTAATTTGCAGCTGTTTATTTGTTGTCGATAAATTGAAAGCGTAATTAATGAACAAATATGCAATTTATTTGCACTTATTGTTTCAAACCAAAGTAATTAAATCAAATACTGAACTGATTATTTATTATTGTTTTATTTTATTACGTCGCTGTGTTTTATCGTCTAATCAAATTTTATTTTCAAATGAATATAATTCTAGGCACAAAGTTTTGGTACGTTTGGTTCGTTTTGTTGTTGCTCCATCGTTTTTGCTTTCGTGTTCTTACAATTAGTGCTCGTTCATTAAATCCGCCCCATTTTGCTAGCATATTTATATTTGTTGTGCTCGACTTTGGCTGGTCTGTTATCTACTTATATTTATTTGGGCCTTTTGTTCGCGTTTGAATTCGGCTTCCACTCGCTGATTATGGCAATTCATATTCGGACGCGTGCGCTTGAAGTGTGCTTCAAGCGGCGGCTGTGATCATGAATAGGTTTATTGTTTCTGCTTGCACGAGCGAGTTTTCTTCGAGGTACTTCTTTGAGTAGTCATTCAGTCTGAAATGGTTAGTCCCTTGTAATTCACAATTATAAGTATGAATTTATTTATGGCGTAATGCATTGTACAAAAAACTTTAAAAAAATTTCTGGTGTTTACGGATTTGTCCTTAAAATATTTAATTTCACTCACTACTCAGAGTACTAGTTGGGTACAAATGACTACTCTGGATTTCCTTTTTTTCATCCGGCCGTTTGGCTTAAGTGAAAAACCGAAAGCATCGGCCGTAATTAATTGAAACAGTGCATTAGTGACCGTCGTTGCCCGTGGTTGCCCGGCGCATCCACCACCGGCATACTCCCTGTCGTATAGCCGTTAAGAATAGCACTCGCAATCCGGACGGTGTCGCGCAATCTCTTGAATCAAGCATCTACATCATTCCCCTCTACTCTACTCACCCTCTTCATTCACTCTATCCACACAATGAATTTACCTTGTTTCACTTTTTTGCTCTTTTCTTTGATTACTATTTTTTTTTCTTTTAAGAGTGAAATTGGCTTTAATTTGTAGAAATTCATTTATTTCTTTATTTTTATTTTTGTTTGTTTTTATCAATAAATGCTGTAGCGTGTTATAAACCCTTAGGTGTGTGTTGAGTTTGATGGGGGTGGGGAGCGAAAGGAAGGCAATCCTAATTTGGCGATGTTCATTTGCCCTCGTCGTGAAGCGTAACGACGGGCAGCACGGGAATTTCACTTTCTACGCGGCTATTTTTCCTCGTTTCTCTTCAACCGGCACACACGCTTGCTTTCTTCTCTTGTGGTAACCGGAAAACAAAAAAGGACGAAAAACGGTACCTATATGTGTCCTGCTTCTAAATGTACTTTACCCTCCGAGCTTTTCGAGGGCGCACTGTTCGATGTCAGCAATAAAATACCTATTCAAACACTGCTTGTTTTCCAAAAATGTAATCACAAAAGAAAATAACCGAAAACATTTTTATTCGTTTATTACTTTCAAGTCAACAAACAATAATTTTGAAACCTTTCAAAGTCACTGACTTGAATTGTGATTTATAAATAAATAAAATTAATAATTTAAATAATTTTATATTGGCGGGTAGTGTGCAAGTGGAGATTTTATCTTCCTGTTGTCCGGATTTTGCGACCGAATGTAAGTTGTGACCGTTGTTGGTCACATCGGTCGGATCCTCCTGGACCGACGCGATGTTGGCAGAATGCCCGGATCCGGCCCACCTCTGTCGTACCTTTTGCTACGCGCAGCATTTTCTTTGTTATCCTTTTTTGGCTTTCGCGTTTGGTAGCTTTCGCTTGTCCTCGTTCTTCTTTATTTCATGCTCTTTGTACCGTGCCATCTATATTACCTCCGAGATGTGTCGTGTAGCTTGTGTGGGCGGCTTTTCGGCTGCCCTTTTGCAACTTTAATTTTTGATGTCGTTGTCCTCGGACGCGTCGCAAAGTTGCACGCTATCGTTATTTACAGTTATCTTCTGCATCTGTCACATTTCACATAATACAAAAGCATATAAACGCCATAAAGTTTCTAAACTTATAGAATACTTCAAAAAAAATAAACAAATATATATATTATTTGTTTTTTTAATGATTTTTGTAAAATTCCAAAAAAATGGCGACTTTTATTGTATTGTGTTTATTTAACGTTTTTCCGGATGCTTGTTTCGCAATTCTGGAAATTTGCCTCGTGCTTGATTTCATTTCGTCGCTACGTTTCGTTACCTTCCACGCGCCATGACCGCTACCACTTCGATCCCCTTGTTATTCGCTACAGCGGCATTGCAAACAACAATTAATGATATTGGAAATGCGTAAAACCTCGTATTTAATATTTAACTTTCAGCTTATTGCATTCATTTGTGTGCTTTTTCTTTTAAACATTTTAATCAAAACCCTAATTAATTGTTATGTTTATTATGATGTCAGTATTACAAATCTTATGATTACGTCTAAAGTCATGTTGGTGATGCTAACCAATAGAACTATCTGCTTTTGTTTGTTTCGTTATATAGTTTTAACGTAAAGTAACTCAAATCCGTGTCATTTTGATTCGATCATCCGATGATTCAATCACTCCGACCGGTAGTCATGCGAAAGCCAAGACTGTAAGCTCGACGAAAGAAAATCTAAATTGATAAAATGTCTAGATCTGTACTTGTATACTGTAGAAAAATATCAAGAAAACGCAAGAAAGATAAGGATAAACCGCTATTCATATAATGCGATTGAATCGCGCGGGCCAATACTAGACTATTGAGTCAATTCCAGTTTTCCTGCGGGAGTGAATCCTCGCTTCGTGCCAGGGCAATTTCAGTTATTGCCAGATAAAGGCTTTTGATTTATTGCGTTTGTTGCTATTTATGAGCGTGCCCACATTTGATTCAATCATCTTTTTGTTTTTGCTCACAAAGCGCTATAGGGAATTTTATACAAAAAGATATCTCTGCTTTTACTTTCTGTGATTCTTAAATATTTTATTCTTAAAAGTGAGAGAAAACCAACCCTACAGTGTGAATATGTTACTTTAGAAATAGCACAGCTTTTCTTTAAGCTGAACATGTCATGCAAGAAGATATTTAATGTAGGTTAAGAAGTTTCAAATATATTTTTTGCTTATTTTTAGTCATCGCCAATAACCGAAGGCTTACCAGGCGTAGGAGACGTACACAAAACTTTCGATTAAGTTAGGCTTTTTGTCGTGTGAATTTAATTAGGTTCTTTACGTCATCTTGTGGTGTAAACTTTGAATTTTGTAATGAAGAAAGTTCGTTTGAAACGGTGAAAAGTTTTAACGAACAATGTATTATTAATTATGATCGTATTAATTTAAGTTCAGCTATTAATGATTGATATGGTTAATATACTGCGTTATAAGTTGAAAAGTTAAATAATGAAACTACAAAGAGAAAGTTATCATAAAGTTAAATTTTAGATTACTAAACTTTTGGTAAATTATAAAACGTTTTCAATTACTAAAGGATTTTCCGGACTTTTATCAGAAATATTTCTCAATAAAACAAAAATATTTTAACGTTATTCTATTATATAGATTAGTAGCTAATTACACTAATTTTTTTGAAGCGATTTATTTAAAAGTGGCTACTTTACGGCGTTTTTACAATAACATGCTTTTTGTTCGCGTCCAAGGCCTGACAAGCAGCTTCCATAAATATTTTAATCATATTAAAGCAGTAATTTCTTTTGGTTATGTATAATAACTGCTACTTCTATAATAGGATTTTGCGATATATTACTTTCTGGACAAATAGCGCACTTCTAAAATAAAATGAACAAGTTAAAAATTAGCCTAAAAAAAACAAATATTATAAATATATAGGAAAACCTGACTTATTAACAAACAATTCAATGTTTAACTATTTTATATATTTCTGATTAATGAGGAAATTAAATCAATTTGAACATCCTGATCAAACAACACTTGTTTTGGCTTATTGGACATTTTCAGAAATTTAGACTTTCGTTGTGTTTATTTATATTGTATGGTTTAGTGGCTTGTCGCATTGTGACAAATAATTTTTACATCGATAGATTACCATACTTGTAACTTCTCCTGCAAATGCAGATACGAAAACAAAATCCCCACAAACAGAGGATTGTGATTTTGTGTAAAAAGTCACGCGTTCCTGTTTGTGTTGCTTACCCAACCGTAGGACGCATTAATCTTATAATGCGCTTATGTATTCAACCTGGTCGTCCACCTGGAGTACTCTCCAATGAGCACAAGCTTGTAATTCTGCACAACACACTTGGTAAGTGTGTTTCTATTGATTTACAGAAACTCCATATGCCTTGATATATAAAAAAAATTTAAACATTTAAATATTTCTTTGTTATTCTCTTGTATTGGACAAGTTATTTATATAGATTTATATGGTCTGGGTATAAGTAATGCAGACAACGGCTACATCTACAATAGAATAGATTAGAATTGGAATGAATTACGGGATTGCCTAAAACTGACAGCCAGTATAATGCTGGCAAACGTGTCAATTTATGTTGATGTTTAGCCGGTTGAATTAATCAAATTGTGGTTATTGTATGGACGGAAGGTGATATACATTGATGCGATGCATTTGCATTACATTGCACAAAACTGGTGATGAATTAATAATTGAGTGGCATGGATGTTTGAAAATTTAGACATGACGTTCAATAGCAGATCAATTATAATTCAGCATCGTGTTGAAATCTATAATTTGTGATGAATGCATACATGAATGAATGAATAAATCATAAAAATCTATTTATAATTTATTTAATGTGAATATCCAAGATTCAATACTTTTATCATTAATTTCGATAGTGGTGTTGCATTGTCCACTCCTGCATCTCTATGCCTGCATCCGCCCTTGTCGTGTCGCGCACAACTGCATTCTCGATATCTGCACATCCCCGGATGCGGCAGACGCGATTGCAGTTGTTTGTCGCGCACATCGGGTGCCATCGCGCTATCGTCGTTAATCATCATTAATAATGGAACATAAATATATCGCATACTCCGATCGCTCGAATTTATACGTGCTGAAACTGTCACTGTATCACAAGCGTTCGTCCGGCATACCGAATGTTGCATAAATTTAATTTGCTTATTAAAGTCTCTGGACCTTAACTGTCAACTTGTCAAAATGATGCAAATTTGGAGCACAAAATACCAGTCGCAGTTTGCATATAAATATAACACTCAGTACGCTATAGAATAATATGGTAATGTGCAGGAAGCTGGATTCATAAATAAATAACGCATCAAGCGGGCGCCGATTAATTAACTGCGCTTTTTTGTTTGATTGATGGTGTGATTGCATTTAATGCAATTTAATGCACATTGGCGATTATAAATTACGTTTATAATTTGCACTCTTCGGTTATTGTTTGTTAATATTGCGTTGTTGATTTCATCTTTAATTGTTAATTATCTGGTTTATTAGTATTATTAGTTCTGACAAATTGATAATGTTTTGGTTGATTTTCATTGTTTATTAGTTCATTAGTAAAATTGGTTGTGTTAACATTTGATTTCATTAGAAGGCGTGTTGATTTGGCTTCTCACAAATTTGATTTGATTCTTTGAGGGGATGTAAGTCAGAATAGCTGATTTTACTAACGGAAACGGCAAACAGTGGTGACACGGTTTGAGACTTGACACGACACCCCCAACGTGAAACGTGTTTGATTTGATTACTAGCTAATTTTATATTCATGATAATCCAATTGTTTGACAATTGACATTTTATTTTTTTAGAATTTGTAACTTTTGGTTTCGTTTATTTAAATGTTCTATTATCTCAATTAATTGCATCAGGCCTTGTTAATCTCACACTCAGTGAGTCCTGACACTTCTGGACTTTCAACATGTCGCACAGACCGCATCCTCTGCGACCCTACTGCACGTTCGTGTGCATCGTCAGCTTTGTCCATTCCCCAACAACAAGCTCTTCATTCCGGAGATGACTGCTGTACACAGTGGACTGCACTCGTAGATGAGTTGATCGTTGACCTAACGCCGCGTCCAACTCCCCAGTTTCCACGAGATGCCAGCTCCATGCTCAGATGAGCGTAAATAGATACAAATTGAAATCGTGCAGGTTCATATTTCTCATCCTGTGGCTATATTAAGCCGACGTTAACATTTTCATATCCAGCATCAATCAGCCTCGTAATTTAGCTGCTTTGTTACATTTCTGACATACTTGCATGGACACATAATGATTAGCAACTGTCTACACAAACCCGATGTGAATGCGATAATGTGTAAATGAATATCATTTGATATTGTGTGGGGCACCCTCTGAAATGCGATATATTCTGTTGTCTACTTCTTGAATTTATGTTTCGAGACGGAAATGAAGCAAAAAACATTTTTGGGACATCGCTCTACCGCCTCGCATTTTTGTGTGCTATGGCGTCCACCTCATTTGAGCTTTTTAGCATATTTTTTCTTTTCAGTGTCGACTTTCCGTCTCGCTTCTCGTGGCTTTCATCTCTCACATTTTGCGTGCAAGGCAGGTTAACTTGATATTACTTTGGGTCTCCCTTTTTTCAGGCGCTAATGTTAACTCTTAACGCATTGTTGCGTTTGTTAACGTTGGGAGATTAGGGATTGTGGTGGGAAAATGGGGCTTTATAGAAAGTCATCATAACACGAAATGCCATAAAGTCAGAATTTTTACACAAAGCTTTATTACAACACAACTCCTTAGGAAGTTTTATGAATATATATTTTTTCTTTCTTTTTGTATAATTACTGACATTGGCTTGTTGTGTAATGTAAGAAAGGAAGGAAATGAAAAGTAAAACAATCAGCGCGAAGCTTTATTGAAAGATTGCGTGTCGAAAAATTTGTATTTCGTGCTTTGAGTGCTCAAGGTAAAAACCAAAGGGCGGTGCTTGGTCCATTTATTTTGATTGAGGGCTACTGTACCTTAGCGATTTCACTTTTCTAGGTTATGGCATGCACGTTTATACTTAAGCTTTGATTTATTTTAGGGTAGAACACCAAGTAATTTATGCTCGGATCACATAAATTAACAAATTGTTTTAAAATCGTTTTTATGGTTATATATTTAAAAAAAGAATTTCTGGTTTGCACCAAAGCTATGTTGATGAAAGCTCGGTTCTTTTCTGTTCTGTTATTTTAATTTTTTTGTTGAAAATATATGAGATATTTATGTAATTATGTTTGATTTAATTAAACTTGTCTACAACTAACACATTAATAATATTATATGTTTAATATCACTGTATATGTTATCGGACATAAAATCAAAGTAATTTTAAGTTTATTAGATATTGGATTTTGCAATTAATGACGATGAATACATGTAGGTCGAAACTTTCGAACACATGACCAAACTTTATGAAATTGCCGCCTGCAGTTACATTAAAATGACAATGTGACGCTTTGTGAGCGTCGAGGGGTTGTTACAGTTTCGCGATTGAATTGAATGCATTTCATTTGGTCCAACGAGCGATGTTTGAATATGTTCGACCTTTTGACAACTAACAACCGAAATTTTGCCAAACTATTTCAATTCGGAAATCGAATTGTTAAAAACTGCAAACGCACAAACAATTGATCATTATATTTTTACAAACAAAACATTAATTTTTTAATTCAACTTTCTATATTTCCAAATTTTAAGCAAAATATTTAATTTTAGAAACAAAAGATATTTAAATGTTGCTGAAATATTTTTATCGTCCATATTTGCAGAGTCGCGTTGCATTCGTTTTCCACTTCCGGCGGCGGTCTGCCGGCTGTGTGCACAGTGCATACGCACGCAACGCGCCGCCGTCGTTCTAGTCGTTATCCTTTCGACGTTTCTGCCGTTCGGCGCCGCGCAGCATTCAGTTGTTTGCCGCCGTTCGCGCCGTCTCCAACACGCGTCACGTGCAACCGTACACCACTCGCAACTTGCGATAAACATTACAAAGTATTACAAATTTAAAATAACCAAACTTAATATTTAAATCAATGTGTTATAAAATGTTACAACATTTAATGTTTAATGATAATAAAAATTAGTGTGGCATAACATAACAAAACAAAAAACAGTTTGTTAGGAAGCCATCATTAACATAATTATTGTGTTAATCTGTAATTAGCATAAAGTGTGCAGAAATAAGCTTTCAAAAACCTTGTGTTGCAAACATTCTTTGCGTCAACATGTGAAAGTTTGTCCTGAAACATTTCCAGCGAGATTAAATCCAAATTTCCAGTGTACAAAAAAACAAACGTTAATTATAATGGATTAAACCTTGCCAAAGCTGTGGATTAACAAGCAAAAAGCTTTTATTTACACTGTGAGTAACATTTTTTGTTTATTAAAAAACATTGTTGCGTGAAATTTTAATGAAAATTGTAATCAATTTAGCATGGAAGTTTTAACTTGTTTTTATTTTATAGTTTTATTTTTATTTGTTACTATCGAAATGTAGCAATTTTAGTGAACACAAATCGATTTGTTAATGCGAAGGCAACAACTGTTTTGAGTAGGAATAACAAATAGCAATTAAAACGGAAAACATACGTACATCTGGAAAGCTCTCTTGTATGATTACAAACAAGGATAATACATTGTTGCAATGTTGCAATACATTGCGTTTGTTGATATATTGTTGTGCGTCGGTTCGAAATGAAAGGATCGAGTACGAATGCAAAACAATCGCGGAAAACCGACCGGATCAAACCGGCGAGGGATCTCCGCTGGACTCAACAAATACTCGTTGCAAATACTCAATAGCAACACCCTGCTACATTTACGTGATTATAAAGGGCGCGGAAATTTGCTTGTTTTAAATCGACATGCTTCAATTCGCTTTACGACTAACACAAAAGGCACTCACTACGTTTGTTTTGTTACGACTTGGAATATTTATATAGTTTATCAACAGATATAATATTCACAATTTTATTTATTTTTTTATTATATATTCGGTATTTTGTAATATGTGATAAATCCGAATATCAATGAATTTTGTTTTATTTTGTATGATAGGATTTGATTGCTTTTGATTGGGGTTGAAATTCAAATAGTGTTGACGAGATGAAAACGCATAAATTACTTTTTTGTTACTGATGAAGAATGGCTTGGACGAATTGCGTTATTGGCGATCGTTATAATTTTTTGGGTGCGTGTGGTCGAATTGCTGTGGGCATTACATGAATATGCAAAATGGGCAAACCAATTTTTTTTGTTTCGGTGAACAATGTCGAGTTTTTTTGATTTCAAACAATGCAGTATCGACATTTATTATTTGGTTACGTATTGGTTGTATACATTTATTGGCATTTAGTAATTTCATACAGATATAAAAAAAATTAAACAAATATGCACAAAAATAATAGTACAGAGGAATTATTTCGTTTAAATAAATAAAATGTTGTATGTTTTGTTCCAGATAACTGCAAAACATTTCATCTGGAATGACATAAAGGAATTGAATCATCAAAGACAACTAAAACTGTGCCAAAAAGAAAGTAAGTGATTAATATTTAATAAATTTAAAAAAATCCATCATTTTTTATGTTGTAAATCATTATTTTACACTCAAAAGTTACTCTCCATTTTAATCGTAATTCTTTTTTTTTCGTACAACGTTGCATTTTTTGCTGGGTTACGAAAAACCAGACGAAGTAGAAGACGCAAGGCGTCGAATTACCCGCTGTGAAATATATTTGCGTGGAGTACGTTCTCGCCCACGCCGCCGCCGGGTGAAATTAATCCCACTTTACTTTTATTTGTCGGCGCTGCATAATTTTACAGGATGAACACCTTCCACCGACTGCAAAACGATATAAAAAACTCAGAAAATGTTCCTAAACTTAACTGTAATTTTTGATTAAACAGTAACACCCTGTATGTTAAATATTACGCCGCAGCCGCAGCTAGCTATGATTGTTCCTCGCTCTTTGGTCTTCAAGTGTAGCTGAGATACTTCTTTGTACCTTCAGGTGCACTTTAGTTTTCTATTTAACTTTTATTCTTTTGTGATTTAATTTAAAATTAATTCTGGTATATATAATTGGCGTGAAATAATTTTATTTATTTGTGACTTACTTTCCTTGCTGGAAATTTCGATTTTCTGCTTTTTCTTAACGAATTAATTACAGCGACATCTTCAAGTGAATATGCTTTACGCTCACCCGCTCAACATTGTCATCTTGGGATTCTCTTAATTCGAAACCGTTTGAACTCTGCGTTGCTGCCCTTAATTTTCTAACGCTTGCAAATAACTCGGTGAATCGTTAATTAAATTAAGGCGGATTGCGTTTCGTTTGCCAAGACGTTGAATTATAGATTCGCTGCTCCCCTGTCGATCCTAACTTTTTATCACATCATTCCAGTATTCTAAAAGCTTGACTCGACGTCAAAATCTAGTTTGACTCGAGTTGGTGTCGATGTAAATCTGGAGACCGCGACATCGGCTGACAACGCAGCCGGCGGGGTTTCGTCGGATAACTTCGCATAATCAGGTTAAGAATGAGGACAAGCAAAATAAGCGCCTGCCGTATGAATATAAAGGATAATGAAAAGGGCTAAAGGTCGGTGCGCAGACCGCAAGATTTGACAAATGTCTTCTCGATCCCAGAGATTAATTTAATTTCGTGTTAAAGCGCATCAGCTTGAAACCCCAAACTCCCAAAAATCATTATATTTGTCATAAATTCAAACTTGTACAGACCAGAATTTAATAAAAATCATATAATTAATAGTTAGTTACATATTTTATTTTATTGTATAGGTTGTTATAGTGTGGAGGCGCCGGGTGCTCAAGCAATCTACTCACGTTTCATTGGGTTTGAACACTGTTACTGTACTGGTAAGTCAGTTCTGTATCTGACAACTCCAATTAATCGTTTACATCATGCTGGGATACCTAATACAATATTAACTGAAACAACAGAACAAAAACGAATAAAATCATTATAATGCAAATATGAATCAAAACAATTGACTTTTTGTTTGGCTTGAATCTTTTCAAGGTAAACAATAAATAATGCATTTTAATATCTGTAAGTGACAGCATGAACATCAATTTTATTCAAATATGCGATGTTCATACAACGTTTCTGTAATAAACTTTATCTACAATTCCGAACTACAATATTTATTTGTTTGTTTCTTAATTATAAGTGCTGTTACCAATAAATTTTGAAACAATGTCATCGTTTAACTTTGCGCAACTTTGTTACTAGCCGAGTTGGGCAGCGAGTTTAGATTTACACACTGGTTTAATTTAAACAAGCCAAAACCATGTTGTTGAACAATACGCATACATTACGAACAACAGTAGAGTTTTACGTTTCGGGAGGTTAACAGGTTTATCTGGAGTTATTCGCACTTTATGTGCACTTGATGCCTTTGTGCTTCTGTTCTATGTACGGAAAAGTTGCGCACAACTTGCAACGCTATGAATCCATGACCATACCAAACAGGGCGCAATGGCGTGCATATTTTAGTTGGCTGGACCGATTCAAATCCGGTACGGCATATATGTTAAAACTGAAACTAAAACTTGAAATTAGCACCCAGCTAATCAGCTATTCACGTAAACGTATAAACATTTTATGATGTTGATGACGGAACAATATCTGTAGGTGTTAGTAATGCAGAAAAGATCATTTTGAACATGTTTGTACAATTTATCGAATTATAGATTTTAAAATTGCTGATACGAGTACCAAGATATTTTTGTTATTAATCTAATGAACTCCCATTGAACTCAAACGCGAGTCTATTCAGTAATTCAGATGAGGAAAGACGAAAGCCAAGGAAACGACGGGAGAAAGAGGAAGTCTTATGTGGCACTACTCTCGCCGCCATGAAAAGATGCGCGGCGTTGCTTTGATTCATTGCGTCTTTAATCATGTTTACGATAAAGGATAAGGAAGGCGGGCGATAAACGAAACGGTTCGCATCACAACCACGCGATTCGACACGAAATACCGCGCTCAAATTTTTCATTTTCTATTTCTTGCAATTTGTTAATTTTTTTTAGATTTGTTGTTTAGTTTGTAGTAGTAGTAATTTAATATTTTATTAGTTAATCAACACTACGATTGGTTGTTCTAGTATTGTACGAATTATCACGAAAAAGCAAACAAACGCGAGTTGAACATCTCGTTTTGGTGGATTCGCCCGCGTTTGTGTGTTTTTTTCTGGCGCAGATGCGCGTTTCCCGGCTGAAAAGTGAGCGAATTCGGACGGCGTTTTTCCGCTTGCCGCTGCCGGCACAAAACCATAAAACAATAAATTGAACGAGCTCGAATGAAAAATGTTCATTTGCTAAATGGATTATTTTCATTACGGACGATTTATTAACTTATTATAAAGTTTTCTTTCACGGCGCGGCACAACGGTCTCGACAATAACAGAAATGAAAATTTAGCGTTCGACGGAAAAGATGCAACTGTCTGCAAGCAGCAAGGTTTTACGATTATTTGTTCCATAAAACTTATATACAAGAAAAATTATTACATATATGTAAAAGATATTACAATTTAGTTACTAACATTTTAATTTGTTTTAATAGTTAGTCACTATTTATATTACCAACCCTAGACGTTAGAAAGTTTTATAGTTGTGGTACTTTGGATTTTTTGCTAAGTTTTCATGGACCAAGAATGTTTATTGTGACAGTTTCAGTGAACTAATAACAACAGCGTTATGAAAGTACAAGAACAATGTACGAACTTTTAAAGTTTCCTTGGTTCTCCTACGTTTCTTTGGGTTTGGACGGAAGTTACCAACGAGTTAGAACAAGTGTTCGATAGCAGGGTATTCTTATAAAACTTTAATGGAACTATCAATGTTTTGTTTTATTTAATGTTGATTTTTTATTGTTTTATGCATTATCAAAATATTTTGATCAAAATAATGTTTGTAGCTAGAATTAAAAGAAACGTTAAGGACTTCCGGAAGTTCCTTTGATGAGTAACTTTTGTTTGGTTTGGTTCGTCTTGCAGCTTTGTACGATAAGTTAATAAGCAATGTTTAAAAACTTTGTCATCAGCTACAAAGCAGACTATTGAAAAGCATATTGTACATTCAACAAGGGATTCAATACACGCCATTGAAAGACTTATATTCACGTGAAGATAGGGCTTTGACAAAGAGGAACGACGATGATAAAAGGAAATTTATATGAGCATTAAATTGATTTATTTTGACAAAGTTGAAAAGAAAACATGAGTACTGAAATATTTACGTTTTGGAGCTATAATTTTTTTGTATTTATTTAAGTTTTCATTCTGCAAAGTTAACAGGGCTTCAGCACCCTTAACTTTGCTCTTTACCACTTAACTTCACAGAGGCGAGTGCAGTAGTCTGGTATTCGGCATTCCAATTCCGATAATCCTATGTACTCTAACATTACGTGTCGCTTTACTTTACCTCTGTGATGTGAAGGAGTAGAAATTTCTATTTTTGTTCGTCGCGTGTTCAAGGCACGATTCGCCTGGCGCAAACAAACCCAAACATCTTATTTTTTCATTTTGTTTCTGCCTTTTGCTCACTTGCTCGCTTCTTCCTCTAACAAACATTGTGCGCCAGAATCTTCTATTGCCGTTTTTATTTCTCTACTACGTCTTCTTAGTTTTTACGTGTTTTATTTGGAGCGCTTATCGGTTCGACATCATCTTCTGCCCGCTCTGTTCACATCTCACGGCGCGCAATCGAGCGTCGCCAGCGACGTCAAACACATGCGATTTGCGATCGCGCGCGTCGGCGTTAAATTTAATTTTCCGCTCGCGCTCCGCCGAGCGTCGGGCGGAAAATTTGCGACGCGTCCTGCAACGTCCTGCAGCGCCGTCGTGAAAATGTGCACGGTTGCACAAAGTTTCCTTTGCTGTTTATACAACGTTCGTTTTCTGCATTGGCGACAAAATAAAATCAACACCTAAACGAACAAGCAACCTTACTTTCTTTTTGTAATAAATAGATTTGTGTTTATTTGTTTGTTTATATTTTATGCTTCAATTAATTTTGTGTTTACTAAAATAATTCCTTGTTTTGGTGGTTTGTAGTTTCTAGCTAGTAGTGTTCAGTAATTTTGTTATTGGCCGTTTTGTTATTTACGCTGTGCATTAGTTAGGCAACATAGAAGCAGGTTAACGAGCCTCCGCGGAAATGACGTTACCACACCAACCCTTTCGGCGTCGGTGAGGCGATGCAGAGGCAGCACCCAGCTGCTGTGTTTCCACGCAACCCCGACGCTTTTCCGTTTCCATGTCATGCAGTAGATTCCTTGTTTTGGGCCGCTAAGATTAAAGCACGACTTGCACAATACCCGAGCAACACTTGTAGCTTTTGCTTGGGTTGGCTGACGGCCGTTTCTGAAACAAGGTTTCCCTTTGTGCCTTTCTGCCAATTCTGGTCATGACGAAGAAAATACCACTAACATTACACTAAATCCAGTCAACCTTGTAATAACTAAGTCAACGTAAAATTAGAAGATTGTACGTTAAATTCTAAACTTTTCAAAAAATGAATTAAAGATTAGTTTGGGGTAGTTTTTATTATCTGAAGTTTGGGACATTTGGTAGAGCAGAAACTAAGTGCCGACCAATATTCAACCGCCGCTATAATTTAAGTGCCCCTCGCTATCCATCTCACTAATTCACTGGAGTGGCAATAGGGTTTGCCTGAGAAGCTGTCTTCAGTGGGCACACATTCCAATGACCTAATTCGGGTAGAGTTTCCAATTCTACTATTCCCACAAATGTACCTGGTTTTGTGCAGAGTTATTTTATTGTCCTTTGTTTCCAAACAATTTAAATGCCACAAATAACAATTAAAATTTTTACCAATTCTGAACATTTGTTTTCTCTTAGTTTCCATTATGTTTCCAGTTGTTGTGTTGTTTGTTCTGTTAGCGTTGATTATGGTACAACTAATGCATAGCATATGAAAGCGCAATAAATGCTGCAGTAAACAGACAACTTTGCTGCGCGGTGGGTGGAGGCAACGATGACGTTGATGACAAGAAACACGAAAATTTCCTCTCGCCAACAACGAGCGCGAACGTTCTGTCTGTTTAGCGGCCACGATTTGCCGCGCCAAGGGGGCGACACGAGCCAGTCGCCAGGGTGGCGAACTGGCAGTAATTATAACGGCACCGCTGCCGACGCCAGCCAACTCATTTGCAAGAAGTTTGTGGTCCCGCTGCAACCACACGGATGTCAGCGACCTGCACAGATAATTTTAAACAAACTCCAAATAACAAAGCAACGAAACAAAGAAAATACAAAACAACAGAAAAATAATAAATGAAAAAAAAAAGTTTTAATTAAAACAAAAATTTTCACTGAACACTGATAATTAAGCACAAATAACGGAAATGAAACTAAGAACAGTTTCTTGCATTTGTGGTCTAGCAGGAATTTAGTTAAGACGTAAGGAAGATGTTCTGAAGGATGAAGTTTGTATCTGTGGCGCCCGGCGCCTTCACCAGCGGCGCTTGTCTTGTTTGGCGGAAGTGTTTACTAGCTCCTTACAGTGTTTACTGTTTACAACTTACTAACTTGTACAAGTACACAAATTACAAATTAGTTCTCGGCCGCGTTAAGTTAATTTAGCTTTGTAGTGTGTATGTTATTTGCGTATTGTATAATTTGGCAACATTGATTTTAGACACGAAGTACACTAAATTAACTTTGGTGTTGTTTATATTTTAAAGTATCAACTTTTAATGCATTCAAACATTGACGAAAAGTTTTCGACGGAATGTAAATTTTTAGACGCTAGACACAGATGTTTTGTTAATAGACTTTGTTTTGTGTCGCATTGTAAAGCCCTCCGAAAGTAATGTGCCGAGTAATGCCGTCAATTAACATTCTTGCGGTTCATTTGCAACTTTATTTTACAGCGAGCCACAACTCGACACTTTCACCAACACGCTCGAATTAAATCTAAACTTGCAAAGTTTTACTCTATCCACAACGTGCCTAGTAGAAACTAAACTAAACTACGAACCTAACTGAAAATAAAATGGTCACGTTAAATTGGGTTTTGGTAATTAATTTTAAAGTTTTTTTTTTCAATTAAATTTAGTTTTAGTTAACTACTTTTATTTAATGTTACTAAAGTCAATTAGTATATTGTTAGTTTTGCACTGGATCTACGTTTTTATTTTATTTTTTGTTGACTCTGTCAGCTAAAATATTCAGCAGAAAGTAAGCTTTTGTGGAAAAGAGTGTTCGCGCACGAGACACCCGTCACCGGTTTTGAAATGCATTCGTGGCTGATTTTGAGCACTGTTTGTCTCAGTCACATACTACAGTTCTGGTCACTGTTTTTTTTCGAGTGCTGACCACGTGAAATATTTGTGTGAATCTGGCGAAAAAACGTGAAAATCTGTAGTTTTTGCCATCCTGCTACCAGTTTTAGTCCTTAAAATTAAAGTGGTTCATTTTTTTAAAATTTTTTTTAACTAATAAATCTCTAGTATTGGTAAATATTTAGAAAAATAAATAAAAGTTATACCAATTGCAAAGTAGAAATAGTAGAAAATGTAAAAGTGAAAGAAAAAACTTGCGAATTCGGGAAAATCTTCAGGGATTTGAAAGTTTTCTGAGACGCAATCGTCGTTGAGGCGTGCGACTTACACGTCGTTCTGTGATTGAATAGTACACCGACGTTGGGCATAACAAAATAAAAATAAAACAAACAATAGAATAATTATTATAAATTATATTAATTCAAAAAATCGATACATTTAAATAGTGTTATTTATAAAATCTGTTTTAATGCTTTAGTTATTAATTTTTTTAAAAGTAGTATTGTACTTTGGAAGTATTGAAACACCCTATTTATAACGTTACTGTGACTTGTGAGGAAACTATCTAGGACGTATTGCAAATGACCGTCTTCAGGGAGAGCGAGAACCGGAAATCGAACTTCTAAGCATAGAAATTGTAGCAGAAATCTGTTTTGCGGTAAAACCGTTTTAGTTTTACTTTTTTATTTCTTTTTTTCTATTTCGAGTTTTTATTGTTTTGTTATATCTCCATTATACTAAATTGTTTTTTAGTTTATTGATAAAAGAATCAATTATATACCACAAATTAATTCTGGTTCAAAACAATTTTATTACATTTTTTTAAAAAAGTTTTTACTTTAATTTTTGAAGGGTTTAATTCTAAAAGCTTGAATATAAGTCTTAAGGCTCTGAACTTAAGACTTAAGACTCGAAATAAGATTTAACGCATAATTACTTTTGATTCAAACTTTGGGCCAGACGCCCCACGCGGATTGTCAAGGAAATTATTGGTAAAATGCACGATGAAGGTGGTAGAACAATAGCAGGTCGAGAATCTGAAATTCCAAGAATTCTTAGAACATCTACTTAACCTGAAATTAAAACCGTCTTAATTAATATCAGACGTCTCTTACGTGGCAATAAATACGAGTCAGATACGAGACTCTGCAGCACAACAATGAAAACAAACGGAACGGAATAAACGGAATAAGAAGCTTTTGAGAGGGTTGAAAACCTTTCGACTACATTCCAAGGACTTAAAACTTTTTGTGTATTTATTTTAACATGCTGAAGTTGGAATTTTAGAAATCTGCGATAGTTATAAATATTTTTTGTTACTTTGTTCCAAATTAAAAGAAATATCATATACAAATTATTAAGTTTGTAAATGTAAAAACAAGTGAAATATATATAATGTTGGTGTGCCATTGGAGACAATTTATTTCAATTTCACGCTTAATAATTTCCAATAATTGACAATTAATAATGCAATTAATCTTTTTGCCTTTGGCCAAGAGCTGGAACGGAAGCACGTTCACCAACCCTTGTGAATTGTTCAGGTTGGTAGTGTGTGCGAATTATTTCAGGATGTGGGTAGTAGGAAGTATGATACTTTACGAAATGTGCTGGGAAGCAATTATATTCGACATACTTTCGTGGGAGTGCGATTTCACGGGTTTGGTATTCGAACCCATCTTGAACCAGAACCGGATGGCAAACAAACGGCTGGCTGAGCAACCAATAACCCAACTATTTCAAGCTCGAGTAACAGTTAACAATTCTCAAGGTTTTATATAGATTAATTACAAATTAAAATCATCGCGTGAAATAATATTATTAATACTTTTTATGGTTTCTTTTGTTTGAATTTTGTGTACAAACAAAATCAAAAATTCATGTGAGCAAATTTCGAACATATTTGTTGTTTCATTTGGGAATATTTATTATTATGGTTATTAACCAAATATTAATTTGATTCTAATTAATTAAGAGCAACCAAAATATATTGGCTTTAATAACACACCTTTTGTGAATAAACACTCGTCACGCATAGAAATTCTAAGCGTAGGCGATTCTGCATGTTTTGCGAGAAAGTTCTACGATACAAAGTGCGATGTTATTATAGCGCGCCAGTGAATCTCACATCCTCTGCGAGTATTCTGCGCCGCATGCAAAATAGCTAGCGGCGCCCAAGGGGACTCCACTAGGCAAAGACGTAAAAAAACGCATAAGGCGCGCAAATATACAGCTTGGGCGGCACAACAACGCCCGAACACGACGAGGCGACGCGACTTGTTCCAACGCGGCCCTATATTTCCCCATACTCGAGAGAGGTAGTACAAGGGAATCCTATTTTTCTTGCGTTTTACATTCCCGCATACAACGCCCGGCGCCTTCACCGCACACACGCCGCTATCGTATCTTCTCATTTGTTATTCCATTTCGTTCGCGTTTTGGCGACGCGAGCAGGAGGAGGCCCTGTGCGCTCGCTCCTTGGATTCCGTCGTGCGTCGTTCATTCTGTTTCTTCCATCGCTTAAAAACGTTACATCACACACAAACCACAACAAGCAAACTTGCAAACAAAGTATTAAAAAAGATTACCAAGCAATTCGAAACAAATAATTCGACTTTAGATTGAAAACAAAACTTAAGTTTAAGTTCCTCTGCAAACATCCTGTATGGTTATGTTCTTACACCTATAGTTTGAAATGATGTTGCTTTTTAAATGTAAATTGTCGCATGCGTGTGGCAATGGAAAGATTTGCAACAAATTCGCTCACAAATGCTTGAGATAAATGTACAACGTCTGGCTCTGAACGTTTGCATTATATATATAAACGTTATCATGGTGGGTGGCTTGAACTAAAACGAAATACGAAACAAAAACTAAGCTTGAAAGTGAAAACACACGCCGTTAACTTTTACTTTTTCTCTTGCTGCTTTTTTTGTGGGTAGAAAAAGACTTATAGAAATATTCCACTCCAGTATTTCGTTGCCATGGTAATTATTTGTGTTTCATAACTAAATCTACAAGGAAATAATAGTTTTACTTATTATAAAAATTTAAAAAAAGATTTTGGTATTTTTGAAGGAATTTTGTTGAATTCACCCAAATATACAACATAGATGTATTTTTGATTTAATATATAAAAGATGTAAACATTCTTTACCTCATATTTTGATACACTCGTGTATATTTATTACGAAAACAATTTCATGCGACCGTTCGTGCTATTCTGTTTTTTTTATCAGATGGATATTTTTTTTGTTGGATATAATATCGATAATATTCGAATATGTATATGTAAAAAAACCTCAAAAGTGGTTCTGCATGAAAGCATGAAAAGAACCGTTGCCGCGTGCAGGCACGCAGGAATCCAAAAAAACCAGGCACCAACCGCCAACATAACCACAACCGTAGAATGAAAAAAAGCTCGACAAATGCAGCAAACCGCAAGTTCTGCTGTGCGTGGTTTACAATATTTTTGTATATAGCAAGGGATATTGGTGTACTTGTATGAGAATATCAGTAAGCTGTAATATACTCGAACATATACCCGCATAGCAAGTATAGCATATCAAACTGAACTCATTTGTGTGCCTGCAAAGCTCCATGAGCGTTTGTCGATAGCATTTTTCTTTATACTTATTTTTTTCGATGCGTAGGACGTGTAGTAATGTTTTTTTTTCTTTGAGGGTGGGTGCAAATGCGACGATGGTATGGTACTTTCCAATATTCTAGATATACTTTTACGGCTTCTACCGCGGCATTGAAGTCTATTTTTTTGGGACGCTTTGAACTCTTTGACGCTTTGGTTGTTATATTTTTAACAAATGGCATTCAAATTTATTTATTTACAAAATGTACAAATTTAAATTTGTATCTATGTTTGTGTTTTCTAATAAAAAGAAGCAAATATAACTGAATGATGCTAATTCCAATTGTCACACCATGCAATATTCATGGCTGTGATTCCCCCCAAAATGCCGATAACGACAAATAGTAAACAAATTTTTTCTGAATATTTCAAAGCTCGTTGGTTTGGAAACTCGTTGGGTTTGCCATTTATCACCGATGTTATTTTTGTGCTCCTCGTGCGGGTCAAAGCGTTTCGCCGTTCTGAAAAAATATTCGCACGGAAAATAATTTCATCGATTGCGTGTCGGTCGCATTTTTCATTATTCCAGCGGTGTCGACCGCAAACTGAGGGTGCAAAACGCAGATAGATCACGGACGTTTGAACGTTCAAACGCTGTTTATCACGGTTCGCGAACATCGCGTTGTGTTGACATCAATGGCAATCGTTAGACAGCAGAACGTAAAATATGCGAATATTCAACGTGGAAATTACGCATGGATATTATGACCGGACACGAAGAAACTGATCACATTTTTATTTTTATTAATTTTATGCTTCAAGAAATAATAACATTTTTAATTAGAATTTGTCCATATTTCTTAGTATTTCATTTAGGTCTTGGTATTTTTCATACAAAACACTGTATTAGTAAATTGGAACTTTCGTTCAGATTACGAACGTCGAGACGAACATCTCACGTGCGCCAGTCAGCTTCCGATTCAAGCGTATAATGAGAGCATTCTGCAGCGGGGGCGGGAGATAAGGGTGGTAGTAGTGTACCAGCGTTACGTAGAAGATGAAGCGCGCTTGGCGGCGGTGAGTCGATTCATTTCGGCAGCAACGTTCGCCTTGAGAGAACTGCTAGAATAGGTCTGATTAAGACGGCGGAATTTATCGAACTCGTCGCTCAATCGTCGTAACCAGCGCGCTTGTCTTTCCCGACTGGGGATTCTACCTTTCATAGTTTTTCCGAACGTTTCCCACAACGTTTTCCAACACGTTCAACGCGTTTTCAAGGCTTTACGTCTCACATTTCATTTATATCTTTCACTTCCCATTACAGACTCGTTTATAGACATTTTTATAAACTTGATTTTAAGGATTTAAAACCTTATAGACTTATAATCATATAATAATTTATTGTTATTTATGGAAAATTTTAGTATAACAAAAAGTTGAAATAAAAGCTTTAACTTCTTTGCAAACATTTTATTCGAAAGTTGGTTCTTTAACATTTTCCCCGGGTTTATAGTTTACTAATATCGGTTTTCCACAAACCATAGACAGCCGCTTTACTTTGAGGACGCCTCGAAGCCCACTAAATCACGTCCTAAACTTTTTTTCTTTTCCATCGCGTACATTTTTTATTGTGACTCTATTTACGTGGATTTTCTATATTCCTCTTCCTCTTTGAGTGTGTTTGAGTATACCAACGCCAAGTGCGGAGTCAATTCAACATGTTTTTCATCTTTGGATTTGACTTTTTTCTTATTTTCTATTCCAGTTCAGATTCTTATTCTTATTCCGTATTCTTTTTGTGTTGCGTCGTGCTTTTATGGTATTTTATTTATGCCAAGGCATTGTAATACCGTGGTGTTCTTTTCCGCCGCTATATTTTATTCGACGTTTTATATTTTGGCGATCTGAAGAAAGCGGAAAGGTAGCTTTGGATTTCTTTGAGAAGCGCTTATATTCTGGACCGAATGGTCGAAAGTTAAAGCGTCAACTTTACCGTTTTGCCACGGCGCTTTCCTTTTCCTAAACAGGAATTTATGTTGGTTTTGGTTTAAGTTTTCATATAAACCTTTGGCTTTTTACACGTCTATATTGCCAAAATAAAATTGTGCCAAAGTTTCATATAAATAAACGCCAAACTAATATATAGTCAAAAGTCGAACGAGTTGGAAAACTTGCCAAACTCAAATGAATGCCCGGCTCCTCCACATTCACATTGTATAAACTTATGGAGTATGTTTAATGATTCAATATTTATTTATTTATTTATTTATTTACAGATATACGCCTGGGAATGCATAAAACCGAAATAATGGGGACGACTTTGAAGGCTTTCGTTCTTTTGCTCATCGTGAAAGGTGAGTTTATTATTTATTTTCTTTGTTTTGTTTATTTTTTCAACATGTCAACTTCAAAGCAGTGAAAAGCGAAGAAAACTTCTAGAAAAGCTCTCAAAGAAAAATTATAAGTTAAACAGCATTCAGACTATACACAAATATACGTAATAAAAGCAAAATGAAGATCGAAGTAGCTTTGGTAAACATCATTATCGTAAGAACTTTTTGTTTTCTTTGATTACAACTGCGTAATGTGCCGCAATAGAATTAAAAAAAAAACAATGAAGCGCCTACAGAACTGAAAGGTTTTGGTGCGTTAAAAGAAGCGAGAGGCGGTAGACCGGAGGGAAAATGGAAGATTAAGATAAAAATGATTAGGAGCATGTTCCGCATTCCGCGCACGGGGTGTATAGATAAAAATGATAAGCGTCTGTGCTTTCGTTCGTGTTGCTTTTTGCACCGACGGCGAATTCTGTTTATGATAAAACGATGCTAATGGTGATAGAAGTGATAAAAGTTAATTAAAATCTTATTTTGGATTATGGCCAAGCTAATTAAAAAAAACTAAAAATTGTACAAAATATTTTAGTTAATCAAAGCAAATTTTTACTTTAGGTTTGAACTTGTTTTACTTAATAACTTTCTTGTTATTAATAATATCAACCAGAAAAATCTTTTTAATTTATTTTAATTAAATTCTATAATCTTTTTAGTTTTTCTGGCTTTGTTTTGTTCTTTAATATCACGCTGCGTTCACATCAGATCTACAATTTTGTTTTTTGTCTGTTTCGTTTAATTTCTTTATATTTTCTCTAATCTTGCGTAAGTTTTCTCGAAACTTTCTACACCTTTTGCGTGCAGAGTTTTCATTACTTTGCCAAATGTTTATCTTATCCATTTCTTTTCGTCGAAACTTTTCTTTTCCCTTCTGTGCCTGTAGTGCTAGTATGTGCGAGCACAACGCCTTTCCTTCCTTGGTGCCTTTTTTAATTAGCGGACTTTTGGACGCGAGAATTTCCCCTTTGTTGCCAACACTCCGCTGTTCCACTGTTCCATTGCTCCAGTGCTCCCAATGCTTCTATTCTCCACGGTTTCATTGTTGCATTGCGATATATGCCAGTCCATATTGCACCGTTTTCCGGCTCGCTCGTCCCTCGGCAGAATTGTTGCGTCTTGCGAAACCTCAATGCAACGCCAAACCACCCAAGTCGTTGTAGTTTCATCTGGAAAGTTGAACCCGAGGGAAAACTCTTATATGTTGAATTTCGCTCGATGGTTATAAAGAACCCTGTCGATTTTTATACAGTGTGTTTGGCAAACTTGTAGAATAAATAAAAATAACAAAACCAACAAACAAGTTTAAACAAAAAATGTCAAGAAAATATGTAAAATTATATTTATTATTATTTACAGATGAAGACAGTGCGTTAAAAAACTGGTAGTTATTTCGTGCACGTATCATCATTACTCTCTTAAGACTCCGAAAGGAATCTCTATCTTAACGGCATGATACGAAAAAGACCCTCCGGGTTTTCTCAGTCTTGCAATTTTCCGGTTTGCATTTTTTACGTTTTTTCTCTACGGTTCCACGCAACATTATTGCTGAAAATCTGTGCAGTATTACGTAATAATCATGTTAGATTTGAAAATGGGTCAATGGGGAACGAGGAAATTGAGTAGGAAAACCCAATTCCATCGAGGAAAAAATGCAAAGAACGCAAAGTAAGTCGGAGAGTCGTTTCAGATAATCCTTATCTTTGTGATCTCAATTTTAACATGATTTCTGTGTAATTTTCATCGAATATTTACCTTTTCTCACAATATGTTAATACTCTTCCCGGCGCCTCCACATAATGCTTACGCGTACTTTGCATACCAACACATTTTTATGCGTTAATTAATAATTAAGTTGCTACGAACGCACGGATAAGCCAAGTTGGCACGTTCTTAACTTCTCTATAGCCTGTTTACAACTGGGTATTTGTTTTTAGTACGCGAAACTTGCACAAGTTTCTATAGTTTCCTGGTTTGCATGCACATTTCGTTGTTTATTACTTAATGCATCGCAACTAGGTTTCGCTAAGTACATCTGGGTCTCGCGCCGCGACCGCAAGCACTTCCGGAGGCGGCAGCAACAGTGGAGGTTGATAGTAGCGGTGGTGCGTTATCTGAGGTTTGCAGCCCGGCTCGACGAAGATGATCTGCCTAATGAAACGCGTCTTAAATTAACTAAACAGATAAACGTGGGACGTGAACGTCGAACCGCACTTTAGCGCGTGTTTAATTGATACTAGTAGACACCGATGTCATAAACACTACTTATTGTATACAGTATGTTCCGGAAAAATTATAATTTCTTTAATATTTTCACCATTTGAAACCTAATTTATAATAACAATAAAAAACAGATATGGTACTACGTAAAATTTACGAATTCCGCAGAAAACGAGGAAAACAGGATATGGGTGAAACACTGCTCTGCGAAACTCTTTCAGGAGGTCGATGTGGGGGTGGAGTTAGCGATAACGCAAATCGATTTTTTTATGTGTGCGTCCGTTATGAAATGTGCATTCAGTTTACGCGTATCGTTCCAGCATTAACTGACACGTACACAAATTTTATGACATCATATACAACATTTTATTTACTTAAATGTAAAAAATATACATGCTCGTATTACTGAAGTATATTTTAAGGATTATCTTAAAAATACAAGCAAATATTTTTGTATGTGGACATAGTGTATGTTGTTTCCAATATACTACTTATAGTTAACAGCGAGATTTATATATTTTGGGGTGTATTACACAATTTTACGTGAATCGCGCTCAGGCTTTCGGACTTTGCGTGTTTTGTTATAAATCGAGCATTTTTATGCGCCTGGCGGGACGTGAATGCGCACAGTGTTTATCTAAACGCGAAATCTATTTACTATTTTATGGCCTGAAAGTATGCGTCCACGCGTTTGCCATTATTACAGACGATGCTAAAATAAAAGTAACAACAAAACAAATAATTTCTGCTTATTTTTTTATATTGGATTTGAATTTTTTGTGTACAAAAATCAACATTTTTGTTGTTTTTATTTGATTTGATTTTTCAGTTACTTTTGCGGTGAAATTAATGTCGAAATGTGTCATAAAATAGATGTCATCGACGTGAAGAAAGTTTAAGGCTTGCAACATGAATTTTCACTTACTCGGCGCGCATTTATAAACTTCCCACTCGAGACTGTTAACAACTTATAAAGCAATTTTCTATTACACTTTAAACTTGCTCAAAAACGTTCTCTAATTCACGTACACTGAATTCTAAAAAGAGTTTACTCAATAAAATGATCAGTTTCAGAGTTACATCATTTTTAAACTCATAAATCAAGTTTAAATTTTAATGAAAAATTTAATTTAAAAAAACGAATGAAAAATTGATGTTTATGATAATTTATTAAACTAAATTTTTATATATCACATAAAAATTAATGTTTTTTTTGTTTAGAAGCGTATAATAACGTTGGAGGATAAGCAGGAATAGATTTTGACTGAAACTTTTATTAGATTTAATTAACATTTTCATTATTTCGTCCTGGTTGTGAATTTACTGGCTGGCGGGTGTTAAATTTTCATTTTTATGATTACTTGCATTATTTTACTACGCATGCGAGATGCCAAACTGACGCTATGCATATATTAAAATTTTTATTTAATAGTTTTCATTCTTGAGTATTGTTTTCTGTCAAAACTTTAATAAAAACATTAATATGCTAATGCATTTCACATTTTGTTGTTTTTTTTTATGTGAAGAGTTGAGTTTACATTATTGTCAAAGGATTTGCGGAAATAAATATTTTATATCGTTCATAAAGTACCGAGTACAAATGCATATGCCTATCGATTTCGCAGCGTATGGGCACCCTGGTAAACACCATCAGAGGGTAATACAGGCTAACAAACGAGGACCATGGGGCAAATGCAATTGGTGCCTTTAGGAAATGAGCTGCACAGAGACCAAAGGACCAAAACCTTCACTGCTCATAGTGGAGTGGATCATGAAGCTCGGATGAGTGGCAAGTGTATGGTGAAGTACGGAGTACGGCCGGATAGAAGCAGCGAGCAGACGAATTTGCATTGCAATTGGTTTTTGATGTCGTTACCGACTTGCATTACAACCACCCAAGCGCAAAACTAAAATACAAGTCGTGTGAAACGAGTTTGAAATATATCCAGTCACAAAAAAATTGTTAAGGTCTAATCTGTTTTGTTTGATGTGTGAAGGTACTTCTAACAAAATTTTAATTAATTTAACGTTTTTAAAATACAACGCGTAGTCTTGTTTTTATTGGAATAAATTGTTGTCATTTTTACTTTGTAAGCTGTCGTCTCGTATCGTGTTTTTCCTATTCGTGCGCGACCACAACAAACATTCTTTATGCTTGATATTTGCAGTCGTGTCGTGGCTGTCGTGCTCGGGGAAATTCCACAACGCGCATCACAAGGCAAGTTTGTTCAGTTTTGTTGCTTTGCACGTCGACGCCGTTGCTTTGCGCGACGTTGAGCCGTATTTATGTACATAACACGTGTGTGACAACAATATTCTTCCATCTTAAGACCAACCTCCTTCTTTAACTCCTTCTTTTCACCTTCTGCGCTTTTCTTGGGGTTTTGTCTTCGTTTTTTTGACGTACGTTTACGTGCTTTCTTTGCTTGTGCTTTGTTTTCATTTTGCTGTCGGGTGTCTCGTTATATGATACATGATACCCGAACAAAAAGAAACGTATTGCCGGAAGACGAATGGGCGAGCGAACGGAGTCAACGGTGCGCGTTATTGTGATGAGATTAGGCGTGTGGTGCATGTGCGAGCTTTTTGTTTCCGCGCGATTTCTTCGATCTTTTTGAGGGTGAATACACTGAGCACAAGGCGATTATCCTGAACCGGGTGCAAACTCAAATTTATTTGTGTCTTTACGTGTTTATACACAAAAATTTAAAATATCATATGTGTTTTACCAAATTTAGACAATACACATTTATTTTCAGTTTTATGGTGACAAAAATTATTTAATTTGATTACTTATTCATGTAATGTGTTTTATGTAACGTTAAAGTAAATTTGACTTCACGTCATGTTTATTAAATTTTATTTTTATTGCAAACTCCAAAACGTTTTGTTTCAGAGCAAATAAATTATAATTACATAAAGCGCGTATAATTCCAAGTGCGTCGGAAACATTAACCGACGATAATTCACCCGAATGGCGCATATTTCACCCCCAAACACATGCCATTCGGAGTGCTCGAGCATTTTTCCAAGCATTTTTACTGTTTTATATTGCGTTTTATACACAATAAACGTTCATTACATTCATCATAAAGCTCCAGACGTTTGCGCACATACGCAAACCGTCGTACAACCTTCCATCGTATTTTACCCCTCGTTTGTTTTCGTCCCTACATGTCATTCTGAGAGTTTTTAATGTATCGCATAATCAAAAGTCAAGCTTTTAAAGAATACGCCACAAAATATGAATAAGGGAACTTTGTGTGATGTAAGGCGCTCGATACATTCTCCTTTTTTAAAAACGGAAAACATTTCACAAAGGTTAATGGACAGCAGATGCATTCGACGTTATTGTATCGCGCCCCAAGCTAAAAATAAAAAATAAAGCTTATAAAACGACGTTGTAACACGCCGGTACGCCATCGTGAATAAAATGAAAAATGTCACACTAATGTGGGGTGGGGTGCCAAGAAAGGCAGAAAGCAAAGTATAAAAATCTAAGCCGCCACGTGGATCTTCCTTTAGAAACGAAAAGTCGAACGTGGTGCTGGGCAGACAGCTTTCGAATGCAATGCTGTTTAGAAACGCAAGCAGTGAAGCGTAGCAAACCGAGGCGAAGGTGCCGGGCACAGCGTGCTGGTACTGAACGATTGACGATTGCAGATATTCCATATTGAGAATAAAAGCTCGACTTCCTCTAAGAAGAAGAGAAGAAGAACTGGAGTGTAAGTTCGGATAACACCGCACAAAGCGGATGCATTTTGTTTGTACTTTTTTTATTTTTATCATTACAGTTTGTTCTGAACTGGAATGTGATGCCGTAAAATTTGATTTATTTTGTTGACTGATGGTAAAATATTCGGTAGATGTGCGCAACACGCTGTAGATTTTTACGTGCACTCTGTTAGATAGTGTCGTACGGCTGCACGCTGCAAAGACGTATCGACGGCAGACGTGCCAGAAAGTTGTCTGCCCGAGAGCACAAAAGTAAAATTGATACCTTTCCCGTTTTCTCGGTCGCGCTGCCGCCGCCGCCGGGTGTGGGCTATTCAAGACGTTTCGGGAAAACTTTTCCATCTGTTACCGCTCTACATTGAACGCCTTGGCACCAATAATATTAATACGCGCCTTTAGATTTCATGCAAACATTGCAAAAGTTGAAAAATTGCATTTGAATCGTTGAATCACATAGTAAATTTTGAGAAAAGATCGATTTAAAAAAATTTCAACAAACCTATCATATGTTTATTATTTGAGATATCATAGATTTTAATTTATTCAGTTTTCATATTTTAATATTTAAAATTTAAACTTTGTTATTCCGACAATTTTTTCTTTTATATTTACCCAATTGCATATTTCATATTTGTAGATATAAAGTTTGAAATATACTGACATTTATTGTTTTGCAATCTATGAATCAATGAATATTTTTAGCTTAAAACCGGAAAATCGCAGGATAAATAAATATTATGTATTTATGTATTTTGATAACTATCAATTCTGTCAGTTAATTGCATAATATCCAATGGATTTGTATTTAATTTGACATGCAAAATATTATTAGTTTTAAGTATGCACATGAAATATTTATTTAATTAATATTCTAAAAACGTAAAAAGTTTTCAATTGAATTTAAATTTTCGGCAACAGTTCCTTGCTGTAACCATTCACAAATCGAGTTTTACAAGCGTAACGACATCAACGAAATGTGGTTTTCATGGAAGTTTACCATTTCTTTGTTCAACACATTCGTTGCATGCGCATTTCTATCCGGAACCAAAGCGTTTTGGTTGCATTTTGATAGATTCAATTGAATCTGGTCGAGTTTTGCATCGACGCACCGCTGAACGCTTTTAGTACGTTGCGCATTACTTAGTCTATATAGTGCGCAAATGGAGCTTGCAATTCCCAAATATCACTTTTGTTATAATAATAAAAAAGAAAAATGTGATGAATACGCATGCCGTGAGCAAAAGTATACATTTGGAATTTTTACGCAATGAATTAAATGGATTCGAATTCAAAAACTACTATTTACAAATTATTACGGAATTGTTAACATTTTTTTTTATATTTAGTTTAAAACAAAAATTAATGAATCCTACAAGCGTGCACAATGCGATGGTTGACGAGGGGTACGGAGGCAGCAGAAGATACGGTTGATGAAAATAAAGTATGCCCTGTGAAAGCTTCATTATTTTGTTCTCGGTTTGTAACGCAATTTCCTCTTTGACTTTGTGCTATTATACCGTTTTGTTCGTGAGTTTATTGCCGTACGTCGGCTTCTTTTCCATCATGATCACAAACTTAGTTGTGTGTATTCTGTTTTTTTCTTTGTTTTATCTGTTTTATTGCGTAATTTAAACTTTTGTTTTAAAATAAGTAACACTTATTATTTCAATGTGGGATTTTATTTCCTTGTGAATAGCCACTATTTGACAACATGACTCAGGGGTTGTTAATGGACTTATAATCCATGCCCTGGCCATCAACAGCTCAGCTTGTAGGCTCGTACATACAACTTGTTACTGCTATTACCATAAATACCCTCAGTGGTTACACATAGCTACGGATATAATTAATGCACCAGCTCACACGGAACGCACCCTTTGAATTGCAACACAGTACCATTACCTCTTGGAATAATACAAAGTGGTAACAATTAAATCATACTTACGACTACATGTAGTTTTATTAATGCTGTATAGTTAAAGTTGTTAAATTTTTGATTTTATTACAAAACTACTGAATAGTTTATTTATAAATCACAAAGAATTTTTATTGATTTAATGATTATACATGACACTTGATTCTGGTCTTTATGTATGCAGATGCGTACATGGCACATCACAGAGGATTTCGAGTGTGCCGTGAATTGTAATAAGAGGCGCAGGAACTTGCGCTAGGCTGAAGGCTTTGAATACTCACACTTAAGACTAGGAGGGTATGAAGGCGGCATACTTGGGCGACATATCTTTTACCAAAATATACCAGTGAACATACTACTTCAAGAGTAATAAGTTAAATCTACCAAACTAGATAGCATTATGTTTGTATTACAGTTTACTGTAAATAACAGTCACATTATGCAAACACATAATTAAATAATGATACCAATAAATGATTCTGTTAATAATTTACCGATAATATGGTCCAAACACGCTGTATGTTTGTATAACGACAGGAAACTGTTGATAGTCGTACGTTTGCATTTGATCGCCAACGGACCTGGATCCGTTAGCATGCGAAGCCGCTCCTATTGCTGGCCACGGTGGCGTAGCTCTGGAATATCATAGATACGTTCGACGAATACGTAATTAGTGATTATGGTAATGACAACGCGCGTTCAGCAGCAACGCGAATTCAAAGGTGGTGAGAGGTTGCTTGCGATGGCGGAGGTGCCGGGATATAAACGTGAACGCGCTTTGAGCGTGACATTAACCAAAATAACCGAAAGCAACCCATGATAAGCATTGTGGTGCAACGTTAGCGAATGCAACTATTACGTTGCAATATTTTTCGGAAATCTTGCTGAAACAGTACAACACAAAATCGAATTACACATATTAATATTCATTCGGATTAAGTGGTTTAGCAATGTTTGTACGTAATTAAGCTGTTTCCAATTAAAGCAGTTGTAATCAATAATAATTAGTTATTTAGTTATGCTTTTATTCACATTTATATTTTATTGGTGGTAGTTTTTAGTAAAGACGCATAAATAAAAAAAACTAAAAGCTGTCTTTGCGTGAAGATGAAAGAACTGAACTCCCGTTGTAATTTAGCTTTAGCATTTTTTTACTTCGAAAGTCGAACATTCGAATATGTGGCGCTCTGTTCAATCATCCTCTTTGAAACGATTTTCTCGTAGCACAAAGGTGCCAAAGGAAGCAAGAAAAATGCTTTGGATGAAGCTATGAAGCTTTTTTACGTCTAGATTGTCTGTAGCCTGCAAATCGAAGTAAAAGAAATTGGCTTATAATAGAATACAAGGTGTTATTTGAAAAAATATCTTAAAAATTTCAAAAATATTTAAAAAAAAATTACTTCTAACAAAAATTATGATTTTCATGGGTTTTATTTTTCGATTTAACAAAAAATCTTAATTTAGTTATAGCTTATGACATATGGTAGGGTGAATGAATTTATTGAGACGAAACGAGGCTAAGTTTACCGCAGATATCGCTCGTTTGAAGAGATATTTCGACGTGTGAGTTCCAATTTGAGAATGCGAAGTGCAAGTAAGAATCCCGCTACTTCTTCTATCAAACGACGAGATCCAACGACATCCTGCAATTGCTTCGCGGACCGCGTCGAGAGGATGCTTCGGATGTCGATAATGAAGCGCCGACTGACGACACTGATGCTGAGACGAAAGCTGCAAAGCTACGCGACGCGATTCCGCAGCGAGCTTTTATGTGTCACGCTTCGAACTTGCTTGCAATTTTGTACGCTTTTTATTGGATTTTCGTCGCTGAAACTTATAAAGCTTACATTTATTACACGTTTTTCTTTTTATTCACAAAAAAGCCAATTTTGCAGATACAAGATTATTCGGTTATGTACTTGATAGCTTTCTTTTAAAGGATATTAATTTGTAATGTTGATTATAATTTACACAAACTCACATTAAAACAAAAAATTGGCATACAAATTAGATTTAGACGGAAAATATTTCAAAATCAAATTATTTTATATTTTAATCAATTAATCGTTAAATATTTTCGATGCAATAAATTCGTTCGTAATTCGGGTACATTTATTGGTTTTCCAACATGATCTCGGTTAATTGCGAGAGTAATTTGAAGGCCAAAGAAAGTATGTGTTCTCTGCGAAGCGAATAACTCGATCGTTGGGGTTAATTAAAATTTATGCCGCATTCGTGCTCGGGCGTTTGCAGGACGAGTCTGCAAAGCTTTATTGTCTTTAGAGTGCTTCGGCGTTCCAGTCACATCCAGCAAAACGTGGCCATTCACGGAAAACCTATCAAAAACAGAAGCAGCATATTCAGTGAATAAATATGCACCGAAAAGTATTATTAAGTATTCACGTTGACGTACTTTATACATTGCTTCAAAACTAATTAATTTAGTTTGTAAACAGTTATTTGTTCATGAACATAACTCAATATGCACCAATCCTTTAAAGTTTTAATAAAACACGCAATTTAATCGTTGAAATTTTATATTTCCGACAATGCCTTACAATTTAATTATAAGTATGTAATTAATACTGTAAACGTCTGGCTTTTTTATGGTTGAAAGTCTTAGCGGTTTTAACGACACATCATTAATTTATCTAGTCCGCTCGAGATCTCAATACTCGATTTTATTGTTTTTCATTTAACTTTATTTGAGCGAGCTCGGATTTGTTTCACTCACTTTTCCCGACGCTTGATTAGCATTTGCGACGCAGTTTTGCATTTGTCCGTCTGGGGTGCAATTTTCCAAATGAGCGTGCCATCGAAGAAGAGGAGATTTTAAAAATTAAGCGCACGAGAAATGGGGATAAACGCAACGCGCGAGCGCTTGCTGCGATCGTTACGAGGCGAACGTAAATTATCGATGGAAATTAAAGCTCTCGGGCTATGGGAGATGTGGAAAAAAGGCAATCTTAACGCGCAGATTTAATCGCAAACGAGGGAAACATAAACTAACGCTTTCGGTCTGCAACAGAAGCCATTCTAAAGCAAAGAAACGCTTTACGCAGAAGGTGATTTAGAGAAAGTTCGACGGAGCAGAGAATAACTTATGTTATTTTGTGGTTCGGATATAAACACATCTACTAAGGGATGGCATTAAATAAAGAAAATAAAATACAAACATTTTAAAAAGTAAATGACATTTTAAATACTTAAAAATAAAGTTAAGGGTCAAAAATATTGAGGAATTATTATAAAAATAAATAATACATATATTTATTTGTTATAAGAAAATTTGGGGTTTTTGTTAGTTTATAAAACATTCAGTATCTCAGCAACTAAGTACACAGTGAATAATGCGACGTGCTTGCTTCACCTTCGCTCCATTCTCGCGGGATTCAATGCTCGCCACCTTTATGTTGTTGTCTTTGTTTGTTTTCTTCTTCTTTTTTGGTTGTGCCTTGTTTTGCATTGCATCCCTTTTGTCCTGCAGTCAGTCTGAATGTCTGAAGGTTTGAAACGTCTTGAAACTTCCAAGTCGGTCGCTTGGTAGTACCTTTGCGCAGTCCATCGTTTTCACGAGGAAGCAACTGCTTTCGAATGCTGCAAGCACAGCCACGCCAATGCTATTCCGCGTTCTGGTAAGCCTAGCAAAACGTCTGCCACGTCTTTGTAGGCAAAAGGACAAACTGCCAACTGGGGTGCGAATTAGTGAATAGCCTCGAAGGATTTAAATTGAGCCGTCTCGTTTGTATCCACTGTATTTCCCGGCGCCTCCACGCAATGCTGCACCAAGTAGCTTTTCTGTTAAGCTATGCGTCTTGTTCTGCATTGCAATTTCTAATACTTGATTACGAAAATGTAAATTTAAATATATTCAGTTTTGGTAGATGCATTTTGAGTGCAAGTATCTAAAAAATAGTTATATAAGTAATAAGTAATATGATGGATGACTACTCTAGTGAGCTGAGCAAATGCAATTTTGCTTTGTGTAAGATATGTTCGATATTGCATGCTTTCCTGCAGGCGATAGCGCGATTTTCCAGAAAAGTGGTCGATTACCTTACGGTTGCTATTTGTGCATGTTTTTTTTTAGTTTTGACAATGCAGAAACTTTTACCACGATCTTGAATGAAATGTATTTTTGCCCACATTTCGGAAAACCATTTTTTTGTTCACGGAAATATCAATCAAACATCCGTGCGATTAGACAATACCTGCATGTTTTCCGAGTCACGTTTCCTTTCTTTTCTACATTTTCTGCAATTTCTGCTGGCGAAGATTTGAGCGTTGCTCACGTTTTCCCTACGGTTATTGATGTTCTTTGATTTCTTTCATATTAAACTTGATTCATCAAAATGTGAAAATAAAGAGAAAAAATAAAAAGGAAGACTAATGGTGATATTGTTGGCAGGGCATACGGCCTTCGATTCCGTTTCCAATATTTCCGTGTTTCTTTTTTTATTTTGCGCTTCTCTTGAATTTGGCACGTGTGATTCATGGAAGCGATTGAGGTTCGGTTCAGTATGAATCATAACAAAACATTTCCCTCGTTTCTTATCATTTAATTTAATGCAAGTGTATTGGAATATAGAAAATTGAAATTGTCTTAACAAGAAATGAATTTAAAGCTAATATAATGCTTGTGTGTTAAGATGTTATTTGATGAAATATTGTTATTATCATTTAGATCTTACTGAAACCAAAACCACAAACGAATCTTTTCATTGAAATCAGTTAATAAACGTGTGAGCTTCAACTTGTCTGGTTCCAACGTTTAGCTCTATTCCTAGATGGTCGTTTGACTCGGTGCTTCACTCATTTCGTAATCAAGTAATCTGCCATCGCCATACTCGAGTCGTCCTGCCAACCACGCATTCCGCAGCACTTTAACAGGAACCTCGGTTTTCCCAGACGCAGATTACGTTCGGAAGCATTTTGGCAGCGCAGTTTGCTTCTGCTGAGATTTCAAACCGAATAGTTGCTCCTGCTTTTCGAATCCTTGGTGGAATCGCGTGACGAATCCAGTCGAGGTGAACACCCGAGACGATATAAGGAACCTGAGTCGCGATTGTACTCCAAAGCCGCGTGAGTCGGAACTATTACGTTACGAGCGATTAGAGTATTAGCGCTGATGGCACCACGCCGGAACAGCGTCGATTCGCACGCCGCACGCTACGCACATCTATCGCATCCTGAATCCTGCAAAACGCTCGTGCGCTTAGATCGAGTTCTGAAATGGTCTTCATATGGCCGGGGCTGCGTCTATGAATACAAATGCGGGGCACACTGGGAAGTGCAATGAACGTCGCACAAATAAAGCAACACGGGGTGGAACGCGCGAGGAAAGACAAATAACAGGCGCACAAAGGCGCAAACACTGATGGCGTCGAATAGGTCCACACAACAGCTGCTCGTGGGCGGTCTGGTTGAACGGCGTTACATCAGTGACACTTCGATCTGCTTCCGCATGTTTCCGTTGTCAATACGCTCCCAATGAGTAGTGTAACCGATCAACAGCAGACAACATGGGGAATGTATAAAACAAACGAGCATTGTTTTTAGATCATTATTTATTGGGGATTATATTTTTTGTTTTAAATTAAATAAGAAAAAATTGTAAATCAAACTTTTTGTTCCAGTATGTTCTGCAAATCTTCCACCAACGTTTTCGTTGGATATGGACAACCTGGCGTTGTCAGAAAATACTCCAGTTGGTTCGATTGTCTATACACTGGAAGGAACAGATCCTGAACAAGGACCTGTTTATTATGGACTGGATGGAACTGATTTGTTTCGCGTAGATCGATCCAATGGAAATGTGACACTTATCAAACCATTGGATAGAGAGGTATTCTTCCATTTTACATTTTCAGTTGATGAAAACTGACAACATTATTTATGTAGGTAAACGATACACTCAACTTCAATGTTACTATTGAAGACGAGGTAAAAGATGCACCCCGTGGCGGCAACAATATCGTTCGTGTGCCAATCACTGTTATCGTCTTCGATGAAAACGACAACGCTCCAATTTTTCTCAATGTACGTAACAGCGACGACTAAACATTTCAATTTTTTGTGAGTAATGTTACATGATATTTAAATATTGTGCAGGTGCCATATGAAATATTTGTAAAAGAAGACGCCAAAATAGGCTCAACTGTGTTTTCCAATGTGGAGATGGTGGATCCTGATGCAGGCGGGCTCACGATTGAGGTGGAGTGCATCAATCTGCCCGGATACGAGGATGCCTGCGATCTCTTTCGATTGCAGCAAGTCGACGCGTCCCAGAACAGTTATAAAGGTGTATTCACGCTCGCCGGCAAATTAAATTACACCGTGCGAGACGAGTACGAGATGTTACTTAAGGCAACTGTAAGTATCTCTTCGAAACCCTCGTTTGTGCACAGTCTCACACCCGCATCAGCATTCTTTACCACCCAGAAGTCTGGTTCATCCGACAACCTCCCCGTCTATTTCAATCTATTACGCCCTGTGTATCTTGGATGTCTTCAAGAAGTCTAATTTCGTCCAAATTGCATTCATTTATATCCCAGCTTGGAGCAAATTAAATCCGAAATTAAAAATAAAATTTAATTAATTTTCGTGTGGCACGTAAAATTTTTATTGCAGGATGGAAAGCTGACTAATTCTACGAAGGTGATTGTAAAGATAGAAGACGTGCAAGACACTCCGCCAAAATTTCAAGGAGATTTAGAAGCAGAAGTGTTTGAAGATGCTGACATCAATTCATTGATTTTGACTATACATGCTGAAGACGGTGATCAGCAACATCCCAGACCTATTGTTTATGAACTAGTCAATAGTAAGATGCGTCAAAATCTACCTGAACCCAATATAATTTGTCGTGTGATGTTTTTTTATAGATCCAATGAACTATTTTTTACTGAATGCTAATACTGGAGAACTTCGCACAGCAAAACCACTCGATCGTGAAGCTCTTGAAAATGGCACTCTTACACTAACTATAAAGGTTGGTTGTAGTTTACCAGTTTGGTTATGTTACGGTTATAAGATTTCATAATGCACGTTGTAACGATGGTAACTTTCAACGCATGCGTTGAAAGCGATGTGAAATGAAGCACAAGCGCCCGCTTTTGAAAAACAAGTTTTGAAGAGAAATATATCCATGGAGGGCGCTTAAATCTTTATGAAAGTAATCAAAGTTCGAGTTATTAAACGCGATAGGTAATAGGGTTGCCGGCGTGCACAAATTCTTCGACGCTTTTCTCTGCATCGATGGCTACAAGCGTTGGCGAATTATTCGAAGAATTATGAATGCTTTATAAGTGCCCGCCCGCACAGACTAAACCTCAAAACGTGGTTACCGCAGGAAGGGTGCAGCCGAAGGAGGGCAAATTAGAAAACGAAAAGGAGCACAAGCCGAAAACCAAAAAAGTAAAGTTATCGGTTGCACCACAGACACCGCGAGCGTTTTGCCGGTGTAGAATTAACGTAACCACGGCGTGCACGATGGCGGAAAATCCATCGGTTGATTAAATTCTCAATTTCAATGATTTACTGTGTTTCGGAAGCTTTTAATGTACTTGAAATAAAGCAAAACAAGCGGAGAAAACTTTTGTAATATATATGTTATTAATTTTATTATAGCTATTTGATACTAATCGATGAGTTTGCGCTGCTATTGGTACTTATTTTAATTACAACAAGGATGGCAAGTTTTAACTGGTTTTTTGTTGGTGTTTGTTGCTTTTAGGCGAGAGAATTAATCGATGGACAAAAAGGCAACGATCCACTGACGATGAGCATCGCCCAGGCGACGATAACGATAAAAGACGTTAACGACGAACCACCCACGTTCAATAAGCGGGACTATCACGTCGAGATACCGGAGAATATCGCCGAGGGGTCGCCGCTGCCGAATCTGGATATGAGCGTCCGCGATCCAGATGTTGTAAGTCATAAGTTATAAGTTATAACCTCGTTTGCCGGCAATTTTCTTCGCTTTATTGGGTAACACTTGCTACCGATTACGACTTCTAATGCGTTTGTTTTTTTAATAATAACCGAAAAGAATCATATCAAATTGTTCGTAATTTGTCAGCAAATATCCCAAAAATTTGGTAAACACACAATTAAGGTTTAATGTTTTTATAAAGGATCGGAACGCTGAATTTTCGCTTTCCTTGGTTGACATCTCAAATGCTTTTGCCATCGAGCCAGAAACTGCAACCGGCTCTACTCCAGTAACAATCCGCGTTGTGAATAGTTCTTTAGATTACGAAAATTTAAATCAAAGAAAATTTTTGATTTTGGTTGTTGCAAAAGAATTACATACAGAAGAACAGTTGTCTTCCACTGCAACGCTGACTATAACAGTGACTGATGCTAACGATAATGCGCCCGCTTTTGATTTGGATAGTTATTCAGCGACGGTATCTGAAGTTGCAACCCCAGGGACATTGGTTACTACAATTGTAGCAAAAGACAGAGACAGTGGAAGATTTGGTGAAAATGGCATTATTTATTCACTAGTCGGAAATGGCGCAGAAAAATTCACCGTAAACAATCGAACCGGCACTATTACCGTTGCACCCTGTGATCAACCGGGCGATGGTAACTGCCTCGATTACGAGACCAAATCAGAGTATTTACTCTCGTTCCGCGCCGCGGATGACGACGGCATGGGTCAAACGTCAATTGTCCCCTTGAGGATTACGCTTACAGACAATAACGACAACGCGCCTATGTTTAGTCAATCTATATACAAGGTGTTTGTCGACGAGGGTGCAACACGCTTTGAGCCCGAACTGGTGATTGCAGCCAGTGATAAGGACAAAACTTCGCATATAACTTACGCGCTCATTGCTGGCGATCCCGAGAAAATTTTCTACATGGATCCCAACACGGGTAAAATTCGCATTGCAAAACATGGCGGTTTGGATCTCAGTAATGATACTAACACCAACAGTATTTTACTAACTATTGAGGTAAGGTGGAACTTTCTTCATTATTACTAATCAGATTTAGTTAACTTTTATGAAACTTTTTTTTGTACCAGGCAAGTGACGGAAAGTTTACGGCCAGTGCTCAAGTTGAAATAAATATTAAAGACATCAACAACAACTCACCAATCTTTACAAAAGACAACTATGTGATTGCCATCAAAGAAGATACTGTTGTGGAAACTGAAGTTTTGCAACTAAATGCTACAGACGCAGACACGGGCATTAATGCTGAAATAGTTTATAGACTATCTAAAGGTCATTTTGATGATTTTGCCATTAATCCCCAAACGGGTGTTCTATCAATTGCAAGCAAGTTAGACTATGACAGACGGAACACTTACACTATGGAAGTCATCGCTGAGGACAAAGGAATGCCTACACTCTCCGGAACTGCTACTGTGACTGTCAACGTGATTAACACCAACGATAAAATGCCATACTTTGTGCCAACAACACAGAAAGCCGAGGTATTGGAAGATGCTCCTGTGGGGACGCATGTTCATTCATTGATTGCTTTAGATCCTGATGTTAACAACTCGGAGGCATTGAATTTTGCCGCAACAGAACCAATTACGGCGCTTGACAAACACGGCCATCAAGTACTGAATCGCGATGACTACAAAGCGTTCTTTTCTGTTGATAGAAACACGGGGCGCGTAACAGTAGTTAATCCTTTGATCAGAGATATTGCGGCAGTTGTTAGAATCACAGTATTGGTAACTGACATCACTGCATCTACGATGCAACAAGGGGAGGGCATGTTGATTATTACAATAACGGATGTTAACGATTCTCCTCCAATGTTCACACCTCCTTGGACAATAGGTTTTCCGTTCTACACGTTGGAATTAAAAGAGGAACAACCCGTAGGGACAATAGTTGCGACATACAGTGCCTTTGACGAGGATTCCGAAATTGCCGGGTATAACATCTCACCTCCGAGTGAATATTTTGACGTAAACAACGGCACCGGAATTGTACAAATCAAAAAGAAAATCGATTACGAGCAGACTGAAAAATTGAACTTTACGATCGTCGCATATGACTCTGGTTTTCCGCAGTTGAACGCTTCGGCTACCGTGCTTGTGAGCGTGATCAACGTGAACGATAACGACCCGATCTTTACCGCGTCCAGCTATAATGTCAGCGTGCATGAAAATCTTGCCAAGGACGCGCACGTGCTCACAGTCAAGGCTGCAGACGCCGATAGTGGCGTCTTCGGCGACGTCACGTACGCCCTCATCGGGCACCATAGCCAGCATTTCCGCATCGATCCAAGAACTGGCGACATTCGGGTAGAAAACCCCGAATTCCTCGACCGCGAAGCTATTCACGAGACGACGATACAAGTGGTCGCCTCGGACAATGCGCCCGGTACGCTCAAACGCTCTGCTAGCGTCCCGATCCACATAGAGATCTTGGACGTTAACGACAACCCGCCCAAATTCAATCAGAGCACGTATAACATCAGTGTTGTGGAGAACGTTAGGCTGAACCCGCCGGTGCCATTGTTGACCATCAATGCGACCGATGGGGATGTGGGTGCCAACGGCGTAGTGAGATATAGGATCATGGAAGGAAACGACAAAGGTAAAAAGTTGTCTTTATCCTTTCACTGCATTAAATTCTAATTAGATACAGACTCAAAGGCATGTCTATAGAACGTTTAGGTTTTGTTAACTGTCTTGTTGAAATGTGCAGTTGTTCGAATGATAAATTAACCGTTGTTCCATGTTTCCTCGATAGATGTGTTCCTGTTGGGAGAGGAAACTGGCATACTGTACGCACATAAATCGTTAATCGACGGGCCTCGCAATTATCAATTAATTATCGAGGCGAGAGACGGTGAAGGCGGCAACGCGCTGACTGATCGTGCGCGTGTGAACATCGAAGTGCAGAACGTCAACGAATTTCGCCCGTCATTTATTATGCCTGCGCTTGCAAACGCCACCATCGAAGTTACCGAGGTAGAAATGAAGTTCTCTAAATGTGTTTGCAGTTGAATCCAATTGCGGCTCTTTATTATTTACTATACTAATTACCGATTCTATGTGATGCATGTTTTTAGACGGATGCTGTGCCGGACTTTTTAGTGATGACTGTTAAGGCAACTGATAAAGATTTCGGGGAGAATGGAAGGATTACATATCATCTCAAGATTGACGACATGATCACACAAGACACTCCGGAATTTTCTATTGACGAAAACACCGGCGAACTTAAAACTCGCAAAGCACTGGACCGAGAACAACGTGCTCAATACGACGTAAGTATCGATTTCCTCGCATGTTGCACGTACTGAATTTCCACGATCTGCATCTTGAAACGCGTACGGCCGCTGATCTTTTATTTACTTGGATTTACAGTTAATCTTGTCCGCTCGCGACCACGGCATGCCCAAGTGGCATGAGACCCTCTGCTACTTAACAATCCTGTTGGTGGACATGGACGATAACCGACCCGAGTTTCCCGACTCCAAGACGACTAATCCGTACACGTTCTATATCAGCGAGAACGATGCGCCTGGTGTCCGTATCGGGCAAGTGCGCGCTTTGGACAGGGACGAGGGTAAACATGCCCGCGTCTACTATTATCTACTTTCGGGTAACGATCGGGGAGGCTTCTCGCTTGACAAGTCCGACGGCTCACTGTACACAAATCGATCTTTCGACCGCGAACAGCAGGCCGAATACGATCTGTATATTCTTGCCAACAACGATCCAGACTTTTATCTCACCGAGGAAGAACGAGACAATCTTACCGAGGAGCAGGTAACGCACGACGGTAGTATTGCTAAAGTTAAAGTCTACATTCGAGACGTGAATGACAATGCTCCTAAATTCGAACGCGATGTATACTATACGGCAGTAAATGCGATGACCAAAGTCAACAATTTGATACTGAACGCTACCGCGACCGATCCGGATTATGGAACCAACGGCAGCATATCCTACTACATTAAAGCTTCCAATCTATATAAGTATGGCTCGGACAAGAGCTCCGGATCGATCATTCCCTCACCGTTCAACATCTCGCAGCAGGGTCAAATCAACACAGCTACGTATCTTGCTGAGAACAATCAGCATCGGTTTATTGTCGACGTGGTGGCGAGGGAGAATGCTTTTCCAGAACGTGAGACTGTCGCCAAAGTTCACATCTGGATCTTCGAACCTAATCAATTAAATCGGATAATTTTATCGAGACCGGTCGACGAGGTCCTGCGGGAGAAAGATGAGATTATCGCTGAGTTAAGCAATGCAACTGAGAGTCGCGTGATTGTAGACGAGATTCGATATCATACTGACGACATGGGCAAAAAGAATGAAGAATGGTAATTTTAACAATTTTTTATTATCATCGATAATAAAATATATAATATTGTTTATGTTTTAAAATTTTAGGAGTGATATGTACATTTTGGTGGTTGATCCCAGAACGCATTCCATCATCCCTGTTCCAGAAGTTTTGAAAACAATTGACTCAAAATATGACTTCTTGAAAGACTATTACGCAGGGTTTGCAATTGAGAATGTAGTACCCGCATTCACCACAGAGAAAGATGACGTTTTTGATCCGGCATTAGCAGCCCTTATTGCTTTGCTCGTCGTGCTTATTGTTGGTATTATTACGTTCACCGTTGTGTGTTGCTGTTTACGACACTGGACTATTGCGCCTAATCTGAAGAAGAAAGACGCTCTTATCAAGAAAGCTATTATTGATGACTTGAACACAACCGAAAATCCGTTGTGGATTGAGCAGTAAGTATTTTTCCATTATTAACTTTCTCTGTCATACTTATGATTGTTTATAGGAAGCTTAAAATTTACGAAGAACAAGAATTGACAATGCAAGTTTTTAATGAACCGGAAAACATGAACAACCGCAGAAGCAGTGAAGAATTTATTCCAGTATGTAACAATAATTTATAGAAAATTTCTTCAAATATCTTAATTCTTCGTGCTTATTTAGGATGACAATACGTATGCTACAATTCAACATCCGAACCGACGTGGATCAGTACATATGGCAACTTTATCTATGGCGGATGAGTTTGCAGATTATGCCACGTTATCAGGGGTAGCACAACATTCCAACAACAGCACGCTGCGAGGCTCGCCGAATGTAAATTTCATTACAGTAAAATGTTATGGGCCCGCATAATTTATTGGTTAATTTGCTGTTTCAGTACTATGAGGCAGCTATGGGCTTTCAAGGGTCAACATTCCAAGTTCCCGAACCGGCAAGCAGTTCATCCGAAGATTTCAACACGTTCAATCGCAGCCGATTCAAGCAGAACAATTCCAGCAGCGGCCTCGACAAAGCTGAATTTGTCGCAGAACTGATATGAAATCCCTGAATAATCTAAAGTAGACTTAATCGCTAAAATGAACAAATGACAATTATTATACATATGAGAGAATGACACGAAGATGCAACTTAACTTGCAGATGTGTAACAAACCTTTTACGAGAAATTGACATAAAAATCGAACAAATTCAGTGACAAAGTGTGTGATAAGACAATACAATGTTTTAGGGAACAGCACGCCGCACCAAAATCATTGACGGTGCTGTTCAATAACAGAAAAATATTGTAAAATATTAAGAATACTAATATGAACAGAATAGTTAAGTTGATGAAATGTATGTATTATTGTTTGCGTTGAATTTTTAACATTTGAATAATTGTAAAGGTATGAAAGGGATTTTGTGGTAAAATGGAATAAAAATGCAACGCAAATAATGTTAAATTAAATAAAATGTTTAGGGTAAAATTGTATACAAATTTTACTTTAAATTTTTGTAATTTATTGTTGAAACAAAAATAACATTTAGAAAAAAATGGTTTTGACTTCCTTATCAAAATTATACGTTAATTTATATTATACATAAAGGCAGTCTTGCTTTATTCAACTTCCAACACGTTTAAATTTTTTTTAATAAATAGCGTTTATTCCTTTAAATATTCCTCTTAATTTTATGATGAATCCTATGCGGAATATAAATTCAACTATAATAAAATATTAAACATACATACTTGAAAATGTACAAGTTTTGCCAAACTTGTATTACAACCAAAATAATTACAATTAGTTACAAGTTGTAACTTACAACCAAAATTTGTGTATTACTTTTTTGTTGGTTGTAACTAACTTTAAGTTCAACTGTTAAATCATCCCCTAATATTTTATTATTGTTTTCAAACTTAAGCAATTTTTCGTTTTTTTGTAAATACGTCGCAGAAAATTGGCTATAACTCTTAGTCAAATCGTCCTAATTAAGATTTCACATTTTTGTTTTGCAGTTTATGAGTTGTTCTTTCATCTCCAATAAAGTTCAACCTTTGAATCATCCCTTAAATATTTTATTTTTGTTCTCAAACTTAAGCAATTTTTTGTTTTTTTGTAAATACGTCTCAGAAAATTGGCTATAACTCTTAGTCAAATCGTCCTAATTAAGGTTTCACATTTTTGTTTTGTAGTTTATGAGTTGTTCTTT
>JARJDS010001835.1:0-63199 GCA_030264155.1 Atheta pasadenae
GTTAACTTTAGTCAACATTGGTGTAAAACAGTGTAAAACAGTCTAAATTATCCGGTGTGGAAGAATAACCTGCCAATTTAACTTATTTGCATCATGGGAGACCAATTAAAGCAATACTCTCTTCAAACCGAACAAGATGTTAGTAACATATGTTAAAAATTATTCATAAACTAATTTTAATCACATTTACAGGCACATGAAGTTAACAAACTCATGGCACAAATCAGAGAGTTACAAGCTGCTATAGCTACCAACACAGCCGGACCATTAGAAAATGATGAAGTACAGAAATTATCTGTTGAAAACATCAAACTAAAACATCGCCTTTCAATTTTAGAAAATGTAAGTCATTTAATGAATTTTTATAAAAATTTTTATTATTGCATCATTAATTTTTCAGTCATATGCTACACAATGTAAGCAAATGAAAAAATCTTCTGGAATTGAATCAATTCAAGAAGTTCTTCAAGGTATTTTTCAAATAGCTATTAATGCTGCTATCACAGACATCAAAGACGCACCTGTTGTTATTGCATTATCTGGTAAAGATCCAAAATTTGGTGATTATCAATGCAATTCAGCTTTACCAATTGCCAACATCTACAAACAACTGGGCAAAAAAGTTTCTCCCCAACAAATTGGAAAGAATATTGTTGAACATGTTCCTCCTCATAATCTGATTGCCAAATTAGAAGTAGCAGGACCTGGTTTTATTAATATTCATTTGAGTCGTGAATATGGTGTAAATGCTTTGTCTAATATCCTTGAAAATGGTGTCATGCCACCTCCTTTGGAAAAACCATTAAGAGTTGTGGTTGATTTTTCAAGTCCTAACATTGCAAAGGAAATGCATGTGGGTCATTTAAGATCAACCATCATTGGAGAAAGTGTTTCCAGGATGTTGGAGTTTTTGGGTCATGATGTGGTGAGGACAAATCATATTGGTGATTGGGGAACACAATTTGGTATGCTTATTGAGCATTTGAAAGAAAAGTTTCCTGATTATGCTACTGTTTCACCTCCAATTAGTGATCTTCAAGCTTTTTATAAAGAATCGAAAGCCAGGTTTGATGATGATCCTGAATTTAAGAAGAAAGCATATGCTTCAGTTGTGAAGTTACAAGCTCATGAACCTGAACATTATAAAGCATGGCAATTAATTTGTGATGTTTCGAGGAAAGGTAAGCTATTATTTTCAACCTCGAAGTAAAAACTAAATAAACTGTTTTACATTTCCAATGTTTTGTTATGTTTAGAATTCCAAAAAGTTTATGATCGTTTGAACATCACCATCACTGAACGAGGAGAATCTTTCTACCAATCTCGAATGAATGACGTCGTGAAATTTTTGGCAGATTTAAACTTCTTGGAGGAAGATGAAGGCAGAAAAATTATGTGGGGTGATAAGAAAGCAGTGCCGTTGACAATTGTAAAATCTGATGGTGGGTACACTTATGACACTTCTGATATGGCTGCCATTAAGTACAGAATCCAAGAAGTACATGCTGATTGGATTGTGTACATTACTGACGCTGGTCAGTTAAGTCACTTCGAGATTTTATGGAATTGCGCTAGAAAAGCAGGTATTCTCACGGATAAAGTACGTGTTGATCATTGTAACTTTGGTGTTGTGTTGGGCGAGGATAAAAAGAAATTTAAAACTCGTTCTGGTGACACTGTTCGATTAGTAGACCTTCTTGATGAAGGTTTGAGGCGAGCTCTTCAAGCTCTTAAGGACAAGGAACGTGACAAGGTCTTAACTCCTGAAGAACTAAAAAAAGCTCAAGAATCTGTCGCGTATGGATGTATCCGTTATGCTGATTTGTGTAACAATCGAAATCACGAATATGTGTTTTCGTTTGATAAAATGTTACAAGATAAAGGCAATACAGCTGTGTATTTGCTTTATGCATACACTAGGATTCGGTCTATTGGGCGTAATGCTGGACTTAGTCCGGATGATATTAAGAACTTGGCTAAGAAGACGAAAGTCTCGTTGGATCATGAAAAGGAATGGAAACTGGCTAAAATACTGTTGAGGTATCCGGATGTTTTATTGAAAATTACTGGTGATTTGTGCTTGCATCATTTATGCGAGTATGTTTATGAAGTTTGTACGACATTTTCCGAGTTTTATGACAGTTGTTATTGCATTGAAAAGGATAGTACTGGTAAAGTTGTTAAGGTAAATGAGGGTAGAATTTTGCTTGTGGAAGTTACGGCACTTGTTATGGCCAAATGTTTTCATATATTAGGGTTAAATCCTGTATCAAAAATGTAAACGATATTTGTATTGTTGTTTTTTGATTTGACTTTAATAAATTGTGAAATAAATAACTAATTGACTTTGTGATTATTGTATGCAGCCCAATACACTGGTTTTTATTTAATTTAATTGGGCATTTATTTAATATTTAATATTGGGTGTATTTACATTCGATTTATACATTTTTGAAGTTGCTACCTTAAGTTTATTATTTTTAGTACAAACTGTACGAAGCTGAATGGCTTAATGTATAAGGACGTTGCCTTTCACCCAGGCGACACGGGTTCGATACCCGGCGGCTGTGAAACTTTTAGGAGAAAAAAATTCTGGAATATAATTCAGAAATAAATGTAAATTACATACGAAAGTGTGTACGGTTGGTGGAATACATATGGAAAATATATCAGCAATGCACTACAAGGAATCAATGGGAACTACAAGTACAAGTTCAAAGTAATAGAAAATGAATAGGAAGGACAAATACAAGAAGTACAATACAAGAAAGAAGTACGACAAAGGGAGAATCAAATTCTTTTGAATTTTTCAGGAAAAATTTTGACAGGGTCCCCCTTAAGATTGTAGAGGAGGCGAGGTGCACTGCCTCCCAGGCCAACCACCTTCACAAGACTACGGTCTTTCCACCAGGTTTCGTTGACATCAACCCCATATTGTAGTAGGGAAGAAGTAGTTTTAATGGTAGGAGATTTTGCAGGAACGTATTTTATAACATACATTTTTAAATTTTAATTTTTTAGTTCGGGCACTTGGACTTAGAATATTTTTCAATTCTAATTCAACTTTAACTTAGCATTACTAGCTTTTTATTTATTTAAAAAAAATATACACCAAGCCGAATTCGAACCGTGGATCCTCGCTCACTAACCGACTCCTTAACCACTAGACCAATTTCCATTCCTGCAAATGTGTACAAATTAGTTCTAGCCATTGTTAAGGTTACTTGGACATTTGAAAACGTCCATGCGAAGATAACTAGTATATTTAAACAACCTGTTAACGAAGAGCTATTTAATAATAAAGGAAAGTTAGTACAGGGAACCTGGATAAAAAGGGAAGAGAAGAATGACTAAATTTGGAATGCCAAAAATTGTTCGAGCGCAATATTCATTTATTAACGATGTGCAAAATGTAAAGCATGATGTTGAGACATCTCAAACGAAAAGTAGGCATGCTTCACATTTTAATTTGGTATAAAAAATCCAACTAAGTGTTAAGAAGAACGCATGTGCTTATTGTAATAAACATTCGACGGACGTTAAAAGAATGAACGAATACGTGGTGCGTGAGTACGTGTATACAAAGAAGTATATTATAACTAACATCAAACATACACTATCATAATTACTTACAGTAAGTACAATTCCTCACATAATTTCTTGTATTATTACTTTTTTCATGTTTACGATAGTAGCGATTATGTAAAAAACAATATTACTTATTTACAATAAGTTTGATTCATCTGGACAGATTTGCAATATATAATTATTATTATGCATTATCAGTATAATATATTTATATATTTATATTAGTATAGTTTCATTATTAGCATTATAATTATTATACACACGCTGGAGGGAATGTTATATTTAAAACAATACAATCTCACCGACACAATATCATTATAGATTATGTCTGTGTAATTTTGTATTAAAAACATTTGCCTAACAAGAGGCTTAACAACATTGTTGGCCTTAGGAATATCGTGCAAGCTTGAAAGCTGTAAGGATGTGCTCGTACTTTACAATTTGTGTAATTCGTGAGTGTGTCCGATGGTATTTATTCGTTTTGCGAAGCCATGGCTTGCGCCTTTATTTTATTTATTCATTTATTATGTACCAGCTAAATAATAAAACAATTTCTTTTTATCTTCGTTTGCTAAAATCTTCATTAAGTATCAATTAATAATCAATTACATTAGTTACTTGCAAATTAAGAACGTTTTATAACAAGTTTAGTCTCAAACATTTTTCCCTAATCGGCGTGTCCTTGAACAACCAATAAAACTTAATCTAATCACATTATGTTCTCCTTGCCGTGCTGAGCAAAGTTAATTAAGTACATTTACACAAAGTTCCGTATTGCACTGATTAATGATTAAAATCTCTACTTTTAAATTATAAATCTTCATTACCAACCCAATTACTTAACCTTTTTTTTGAAATATCAATAGATAATAAAGTAAACGCTATTGAAACTGGAAATAAATGCGTATTATAGTGAAATAACCTATTCTTTTATAATACTTGACCTTACTAATACTTGGTAAACTTGTTTTGTTTGAATTATTTTTTTTCTTTTGCTTAAATGTTATGTAATTTTAGTAGCGTTGTTGGAACTCGTGGTGCCACCTGTTAAAGTCGATGTGGAAAACGACAATCGATCCTAAAGCTAGACCGGCTAGCAAAAACCTAAACAAAAAAAACAAGTTAACAAACTAATTTTACACAGTTAGACCTAAGGCTCCATTTTGTTGTTTGTACTTACTTTTGATCATGCGATAGTGCCAATGATCGTACACTGCTATCACACGCTGGGAAGGCATATAACAATGCTAAATTGAACGTTCTCCAAACTTCTACAATGCCCTTATCCCCGCCTGTCATTAGATATTCTCCATCACGACTTAATATTAGGCACTGCAAATCAATCAGAACAAATAATTAACAAGGTGTTGTGTAAATTAATCTTAAAACTTATAATATACCTGTAAGTTATCATTATGCGATTCGTGTCTTAATCGTTTGCCGTTGATTGTAAACGCAGCAATGTTTCCTTTCTCGTAGTTAACCACAATGACACCCTCACGAGACATTGCAATGTTTCCCGGTGAATTGAAACCATTTGGTGCGTCCAAAGATCTCAACAAATCACCGAAAGTTGTGTGAACTAACACGGGTCCATCTATTAAAAACCATTAAAACATTAGTAACAAATTTCAAATTTAAAACACAATATCTTACTAATTGAGCCTGAAACAACAAGTCCAAGTTCTGCGGAGATAACAACACTTGTCACAGGTTGTTCATGTCCGGTTAGAGTCGCTCTAGGCGTGGGTACTTCACCCTCACCAACGATTGTTTGTGTCCTGGCGTTCCAATGCCACAAAAGAACAGTGCAATCGGCTGAACCGGAGGCGATGTAGCAATCTGAAGTTATGTTACACTCAGAACGCGACAGGCAAGTGACAACGCCGTAATGTCCAAAGACAATCTGCACAATCTTGGCTGTTTCAGTAGAAAAGACTCTAAAACTATTGTCCCAGAAACCACAAGCCACTAAGAACTTGCTGTCGACTGTTGTTACAAAACAATTGGATCTAATGCGTAAATTTTGGCTGAAGTTATCGCCCAAATGGCGGCGTAACATTGGATTTGTACTATTATTAGTTTGTGCTGTAAAAAAACAGAAATTACTTCTAAATCGTAATGAAAAAGTCTAAACACTTACACAAAACAGGATCCATAGACAACGGTAAATTCGATCCAGAATTTTGTGGGGAATCCGCATAACTAGGACTCTGCGCCAAAGCGGCATAACCAGAATTCCATCTGTTAACGGCAAATTGCTGATGCATCGTCACAGTAACCACCGATGGTAATGGTAATTGCGGGTAAGTATTGGCCGAAATATGCACAATCGGCGAGTTCGACAAGAACTTCATTGTCATGCACACATCATCAGGTATAGTCGAAAACATCATCGGCGACAAATGCATCGCCGAACTCCTCGGTGGATGGGGTTCCATCAACAATTGCGAAGGAGTTTGTCCAAAATTATGAATCTGATTCTCAATAGCTTCACGCATAACCTTATCGGTAATAGAATCCATATCCACATTGCCCTCATATGTAAGATAGTAAAACACATTGGTGGCACGAATGGCTTCCGGCCCGCGCTGTTTGTACCCGAAGATCAAATCGATCCACTGGTGTAATTGACAAGAAACAAATTCGGATTCGAGCGCCATGCGATTAATCCGCACAAATTCCTCAGGACTATTTGCCCATGGCGGCAATTCAACATCATCTACCACACTACCACTATCCTGATTACCCAACCGGTAACGATTAGAATTCACAAACATTTCAGGCAAAAAGAAGAACTCCGGAATCAATTCTTTCACATCCGAAGTGTCTCGTTGACTGTTCTTCCAAGACAACGCAATCGATGAGAATAACCGATCAGGATGATCAAATTTACCACCCTGAATAGCCAAAAACATCGTAGTCATTGGTTCAACGCGAATCAACCAATTTAAAACAAACGTGGCTGTGGAATAATGAGTACCATAATGGAATGGAGGAACCGTTTCATGGTCCCATGTATTGTACCGTTCCTCAAAGTACGCACGACGACTTGGATTCAATGCTCCAATAGGTTTTGAAAGATCTCGATAGTTGTTGGGCTGACTAAGGTCTAGCTCCTTGCTCTCGTAATTTGTCAGTACCCATGGAAAGACGGGATACTGATTGAGATCGTTGTAAGTTCGCCCTGCAAAGGATATTATTTTAGGATCAAGCCTTAGCTCACGCTGGCGTTGTTTTAGGGTGGTACAGAAGGGTGCCGTAATCCCCAGTTGGTTACGGTGACTGAGGTGGCGTCTAATACGACCTGACGTTTTCCACCCGTCACCCAGCAAATTTCAATGATACTAACATTTCGCTCACGAAATAGAAACTGTGCACGATAAACAAAACAAACAACCCCTCTTTTCAATTATTCGACGTCAAATACGATCAACTTCATTGTTTAACCAAAAACTAAACAACACCAGCACGACTTGGTTGGTAAATAAAATTTCATTGTCAAGTTTTAAAAATAAATATCCAAAAATTCAAAGCTAATTGTTACCATTAGCTCAAAAGTAAATCACAGTCATCTATTAATACCTCACTCAGCTGGCAATCCACAAGCTGGAAACGACTTGATGTATTTGTTTTTAATTTAGATCCAGCCCCCGTGACAACTGTTAATTTTGCATGCAGCGTTTTACTACGAGTCGACTTCACGCCCTGTCAACATGCGGAATGATTTTCCGGCCTACGAAAAATCCTCCACATCGCTTTGGATTACAGCGTCTTAATTGGATGTAACACACGCTATTTATACCCGGCGCCCGCGCGCGCTCCTCTTTTTCGCAATCTTAATTAACTATTTCCTTCCAGCGCATCCAAGCATTCAGAAAAAGGACGCTCCGGATGCGCGGAAACTCTCAAAACACATCAACAAAAAACCTTACCTGCTATCGTATTCAAAAACATCAAATACTCAAAGTTGGAAATCTCACGCCGTTGCCATTTCTGCGTCATGTTGGAATTTCTCATTAATTGTCGTGGAGACATCATACTTGCGCGTCTTTAAAAAAAAGACAAACAAACAGTTAACTCAAAGACTTTAATTAGATTCGCCTCAATCTTCGTTTTATACAAACCTGGTTTGTTGAATGCCATATTTAATACCGACGCCAACGCGTGGAAGAACTTTGATGACTTTTTTCACGGTGGCTTGATCCGGGAAAGCAAAAAGAATTGATGCTACGACAAACAAACACAACACAATTTACAATCAAATCCAATTAAAACCCTAAAAAAGCAAACAACTTACTTCTACTAGCCAAAAAGATTTCAATAGCAACATTTTGAAGCAAATATCTTCGCGAAAAGATGGCCCGAACTTCAGAAAAGTACCATTTACCATGAAGATGATCGCAATATTTTAAAACCTGTAAAAAAACAAAGAAACAATTAATAAATTGTTGATGTTAAAATGATGTTTATCGTAAAACAACCAAGTTCTATTAAATTCCCATACGATAAAAGTCATAACTAATTCAAATATGTGGTAAGCGTTAGCGCTCGGTAAAATATTATTGCAAGCGCAAAACAAGATGGCCGCCGCGTGCGCGGAGGGAGGAGTCGTATCATTTAATATCGCAAACATCGATCGCGCGCGAGCCGCGCACATTGGTAAATGCGCGAAGAACCTGCGCAAAGTCAGCGACCCCCCGCAAATACTAGAATTTGATACTTTCGCACAACTCGGATCTAAAATATTAAAATTTATTTCTTTTCTTCTCTATAAATTCCAAAACTCCACAAAAATAAATAAGTTTTTAACCTTAAAAACCACAAAACAAAATGGCGTCAAAAATAAATTAAAATCTATCATTCGCTTCGACTTGGAAGTACAATAACACAATAAATAAAATGTGCAATGCAAAGTAAACACATTAATAACATTTATTGACGTTTTGTGAAACCAAAGCTAGCGGTCAGTTGGGTGTTGCAAGCAAGCATCGTCGCCGCGATGACAAAGACGATCCGGGTGTAGAAAAGAGTAAAACAATGGCTTCTAGAATATCGTCGTTATCAGCGCATGCCGATCTGGGCAGGTCCACATAAAGTAAATGTCACAGTGTCATTCGAAGAAGAGGATATAAATTACGAAAAGCTCTATCTTCTGAAGCCGAGCAAGACCATTAAAACACACACACACGGGCCGGGCTGTGGCCTCCTCAAATGAAATATAAATAAGGGTAAAAACGTGGTGCACACGTCGACGTCTTCAATTCGGGCTCGAAAAATAACTAAACCACGCGCATAACTAAAATTATTAACATATTACCTGACGAGAATACCCGATGTGTTTTAAATGCGCATAAATTTCATTATACGGACCGAATTCGGAATAAATTCCTTCCAAAAAAAGCAACGCACAACAAGAGACTGCTGTGCAGTTGTCAACTAACTGTTGGTAACAAGAGGGGTAAAAGACGGTGGTTGTCAACGTTGTCAACAATGTCCACAATGTCAACAAACTCAAAGAAAGTTATTTATTCGAATATATTTTATCGAACCTTATCAAGAATAATTTAATTCCAGATAAACAAAATTCATTAATTTAAATTTAGTTAAATTAACCCCAACATTTTTTTAAAACAAAATATTTTAGTAAAGAATAATAAACACACAAAGCATTTATTCTTATATAAGGGTAGAAAAGCATGATTGACAAATGAAAGGTGTTGTATAATACCAGAGGGTATACTGGCATTGTCTTGTTGTCGACGCATACGCATCCCTCGTGGTAATCTCATCATCGGTGAGCTTTACGTACCCCTACGTCCCATTAGTGTGCCCTCATTTGTCGGCGTTGTTACCCCGAGGGAATTCAAAAGCCAGATTAAAAACATTTCATCAAAATTCGAGCACTCACGAGTACTCAAGTTTTTTAAGGTTAGATTACTACCAATACACATAACCTATAAACTGATAACCTCAAAAAACGAAACAAAAACAAAAGTATAACAATTAAAACAAAAGAAAACAATAGAGTTTGTTACCCTTCAAAAATATATCATATCTCATGTTGAAGAGCAATATAAAATAAAATATATAGATGTACATTTTCAATGAAGTCCATTAAAACTAATCGTGTATTAGAAAACACCTGGTTAGAACACCTTCAATACTTCTGAATCTATTCTATATTTGTAACCCAGCATGTGTCACGTGTCTTCGTTCACATCGCAATCAAGCCGCAAAAATAAATACCGAAAATCTTTGCGCCGATCATAAATCTCACACGCGTTTCGTGCACCCTCTGAAGCCCTAATATGCACCAGTAATTCCCAAATCATAAACTTTCAAGTAATGCACATCTCAAATCCTCACAGCTTACACTCCCTCATTCAATAGGGGATATATTCCACTCACAGTGTGAGTGCATTAGTAAAAAGAGCAACAGCAACACAATCTGTACTAGATGTACACTTGAATTTATTTGTTGTAACCATTCAAGTGTTACGTGTGATTCAAACCCAACCAGACCAGTTGAATGTATTTCACACCCCTGCTATTAGGTATAGACTGGATTCAATGACCAGCAAAGGAAGAATGAATAGAAAGTAACAAACAAACGAACAAAACGATTGGAGTGTGCCTTGGAATAATGAACAAGCCACAAAAAATCAAATCAATATTTAAATAGCAAGCGAGCAAACAACGTTGACATAACCTTGAATTGTTTACTTTAGAGTTTAAGTATAGAGGGTTGCATAATTCTCGAGTGTTCAACCAAAATGTAGATAAAACACGTTTTGTTACGATTATATTATTAGGGGATGGTTTAACACTTATGCATTAAATGAAATCAAAACTAGTACTAAACCAAGTAGTAAGTTTTGTATTTTTTTGACACTATCAAATGTGTGGGAGTTAAAAATGGCCGTCGCGTCAACGTCCACAAAGTAAACCAAGACAAAGTGTTGGTGTTCGCCCCAAGGCGAAGTCAGGTGTGAATTTGTGTTATGTTGAAGATAAGACACGAAATAATGGAGAGTGGCAATCGCAAGATTGATTAGTGCCCCGTACGGGTCGACAACGTTGAATTCAAGCCATGACAGAAAATAAAACAAAAGCAAAAGTGACTTATCAGCCGCCAAGAATTACGACGCCGCATTAAAGAAATGATTAACCAGAAAATAAAACGCTGGCCTTCTAGTCCTTCTAGTCTTATTTCTAGTTAGTTGGTTGGCGTTGTTTTATTTTTATTATCACAAACGCCGATCGTACTACACCATATACGTATTTATCGCTGCGCCATGGTCGTAATCGTCGTGTTTTCTTTTATTTTATTTCATTTTATAAAATGTTTATATCGCCATTACAAGCACACAAACTCGCGACAACTAAGCACTAAGTGCAAATTTATGCACAAACGTGATCGCATCGCAACAACCACAACAACCCAACAACCACAACAACTCAACCAAATTCAAAAGAAAAAAACAACAAACTTAAACTTAAAATCAAATAAAAATAAAAATAAAACCAAACATTAAATAAAATAAACCCTTAACTTTAAATACAAATAAACATAAAAACAAAAAAATTAAATTTAATTGGAAAGATCAACCAGATTTACCATCTCTTCAGCGCAGACATGTTTAAATGCTAATTGACGTTTTTAATGAATGACCCTTGATAGCGTGTATATAATTATCGAAAGGTACAAACATAAAAAGTAAACTAAAAACAACATTAAGTTAAATAAATAAAATTAACAGTTTCTGCCCACTGTGCAGTTTGACATTTCGTAATTGATTTATTTTCAAATAAAAACTTTAATTTTCTTATAAAATACTCGAAACAAAAAAAATATCATAAACCCAATCGCGCAGTTGTTTTAATACGGTGAGAACCGATACGAATTTCTGAATAAAACACACAACAATATTTACGATCGTACATTTTGGTGTCTCGTCTCGTTTCGTTTCCCAAACGGGTCCACACAGTCGTAAAGATAAAACGGACATTAAGAACACGTCGAAAGTATCCTCAAAACGGGACGATTTTCGTTCGACAACGACTACTACACACCACCAAGAACAGTAAACAAAAAACCCGACGACAATTATCCACACTATCCACCAAATTTAAAGATGTCTGCTCCTAATAGTTGATCAGGTGGTCAACAACGACCAAAAACTCAACGCAAAGAAAATTGAAAACAAAATGTTTTACTGGTTTCTGAATTTTTAGTATCTTGTTTAATAGGTTTTATAGGTTTAATTGAATAATAAATTTGATTAAACTATTAAGTTAAATTAAATTAAGTTAATAGTTGCCGCAACAGATGGCGTTATTGATTAAAATGTTTCAAAACAAAAATAAACAAAAAACTAACAAAACAAAAGAATAACTGGGATTGATTGTTTTTAATTTGCACTCTAATGATATTTGTTTGTTTTTAATTCATTTATAAACCCTCTTTATGTTAGTGTTAGTGTATGTTGGTGTTGCATAGCGTTGCACCCCGTATTGCAAAAACTCTTGACAGTAATTCGGTTTTATGTCATGCGGGAAGACCGCTTCCCCTTTTTGGTACTCTCCGTGTGTAGATTGAAGCGAAGCAAAACCATTCCGCACCAATGACCAGGATAATGTAATTTTCCAACATTTGCTGCATTACTTATTGTCATTGCGTGGCGTAAGTGCATGTAAATCGAACCCCCAAACATCCCTTAGTATAACTTGATATCAAATTGAGTTAGCCTCAACTGACTCAACAGATACGCAGACATTTCTATAATTAAAGTCTAGACACAACAACCAAAACAACCACCTACGACTGGATCGCATTCAATTAGTGTGCGTTTTAAATTTTTGCGTTGAAAAACGACGACCTCACAAACAACTCTACGTAAGAACTGACAAACTGACGGGATGCGTCCATATGGTTGTAGTTATGTCAAGAATCCGGATGTGTAAACACCGGTTTGACATTACGCAGAATTAAAAAATTAAAATATTAATTTGAAAATATCAACCAACAGAAATTTAAAACTTAAAGAACAGAAACTAAGACTAAATAAATTTTTATTTTGTTTTAATTCTAATATTAGTGTAACCGAGTTAGTTTAACAAGGAAAAGAAAACACCACGTTTGTAAATTTAAATTTTTAAACAGTCCTTAAATGTGTCATAATGAGCCGTGTAAGATGTTTGCTGGCACGTTTAAAATATTTACCCAAATTGACTGTAATTAACCACCCAAAAGGCGCACATTAAAATTCTATTCGACGACGCCGGCGCTCGCATGAAGGAAGCAGACAAAAAAATTGGAACGAACGCGCGCCCAATACCTACGCAGTGCAGTGTTTTGGTGTGCGAGCATGAGGAACTCATAAATCTCATTTATGATGTAGGAAGTTCGGCATGTGATGAGTCTGGGGTGGTATTAATATCAGACTTCGCACCCGCTCTCAACCACAAACTAAACCACAAATGATCAAGCTGAAAGTAACTCTTGGCGCCTTAAATTCTGCCTAAACTTTTTATTACAAAACATATAACGCAATGAATTAAGTAATTTAATTTTTTTTCATTCTATCACCTGAATGATAGTAATTTAAGTCCGTGTCTCATGACACAATCGAACAAACTATTAAATTTTATGACTACCAACTAATCGTTCATTAGTTTCTTTCTTCAACAGACTCAACTCCTTCAACTTCATCAAAGTCATCAACCGGCACGTGCGTATTTTTTGTTGGGTTTTTGCGCAATACAAAAAAAGCTGCATCAGATGTAGGTAGAAGATATTAACAAAGATGTAGTTGAGGCCAACGTCAAAATGCCAAAAGCAAATTGATTATTTCCAAGACTAAACACTAAAAACTAACCCCTAAACAGGCAAAAACTCAAAAAGATCAATGGACGTTTCATTTTCTAAGGATGCATTGAACATCAAAGAAAAACAACTGAACCAAACACAACTAAACAAAAAGAACAAGATTGAAGTGTAATCTAAGTGTAAGTGTATCTAAGGTATAATACAAACAATAATAATAATGCAAAATGTAAAAATAAAGAACGTCATATACCTAGGTATAAAGTACTTCAAACAGCTCCATTTTTACTCGTCAATCCTTTGTACTTCCAGTTGTTCGAAGAGCTTAAAACTGGATAATCCTTGTAACAAAAAGATACTCGTACTTCGATACTTATATCTTTCATCTCGTTTTCCTAACTGACAAAAGCACAACACAGCTTCACCTCAATTCATAAGTACTCTACTTGGGTACTTGAAACCTTGAAACCTTAAAACCTTAAGAACTGTTTGTAGATACCAACGTAGGTAATTCGATACACGCAATATTCAAAGATTCAAAGCTATCTGTCCGAAACCGAGAGCAGATGAACTATTATACCCCAAACACGCTTAAATAATTGCAAACAGTCACCATCTATCCCTAAAGTTAGTTTTGTTTAGAATCCTTGTGCAGAAGCAAAAGAAAATCTCCATGCGCAGCGCGCGCGTTTACAAAACGAGGTGGAGTCGTGCACCGAAAGAGGAGGAGCTGTAAACGCGCGCGCCGCCGTTCACGGGGGCAACGCGGGCTGTCAAGCTCCGCCTAGTACCGCGTGCGCAAAACAGGACTTCTCTCGCCAGCAGGAAAGAAAATACTCCCGCCTGCAGGCAGGCCTGTGTTTTGTCTCTACAACGGTGCTTACCTGAGCGTGAACCTTACCAAGCCAGTGTGTGTCGCAGCGACGGCCGGCGAAAACCTGCCACCAACATGCTCGTGCCCGCCGACATGTTGGCGGCGCAATCGAAAATGCTCTACCAAATCAACAAATACTACGGCGAACGGGTGCAAACCCGCATGGGCACCATCGCCAAAACCATTCGCGAGGTGTGCAAAGTGGTCCAAGACGTTCTCAAAGAAGTCGAAGTACAAGAACCGCGCTTCATCTCATCACTCACCGAATGCAATGGCCGATACGAAGGTTTAGAAGTGATCTCGCCGGGTGAATTCGAAGTGGTGTTATATCTCAATCAAATGGGTGTCTTTAATTTCGTCGACGATGGTACTCTACCTGGTTGTGCAGTGTTAAAACTCAGCGACGGGCGTAAACGCTCCATGTCCCTTTGGGTGGAATTCATCACCGCATCGGGTTATCTCTCCGCACGCAAAATTCGCTCGCGTTTTCAAACATTGGTAGCGCAAGCCTGTGATAAATGTTCCTATCGTGATTCGGTCAAAATGATCGCCGACACCACCGAAGTAAAGCTACGCATTCGCGAAAGATTCGTCGTGCAAATCACCCCAGCGTTCAAGTGCTCCGGCGTTTGGCCCAGGTCGGCTGCGCACTGGCCCATTCCGCACATCCCATGGCCGCACCCAAATCACGTCGCAGAAGTCAAAACTGAAGGTTTCGATTTACTCTCGAAAGAAAGCATTGCAATGCAAGGCAAACAATCAGCAATGGAAGGCGATGCATGGGTGTTATCATTTTTGGAAGCCGAAAACCGCTTGTTACAAGGCGGATGTCGTCGTCGATGTTTAAGTATCCTGAAAACCCTCCGCGACAGACACCTAGACCTACCCGGAAATCCAGTAACAAGCTACCACATGAAAACCTTATTGCTCTACGAGTGCGAAAAACACCCACGCGAAGCCGAATGGGATGAAGCGTGCATTGCAGATCGCATCAACGGCATCTATCTGCAATTGATTTCGTGTCTTCAGTGTCGCCGATGTCCGCATTACTTCTTGCCAAATTTAGATTTGTTTAAAGGCAAATCACCCAGCGCTTTAGAGAATGCCGCCAAGCAAGTTTGGCGTTTAACGCGCGAAATGCTCACAAACACTCGATGTTTAGAAAAGTTGTAAATTAAAAAAGAAACAACCATTCCTATTTGTTTGTTGAATACTTATCTACAATTGAAATAATTACCAAGATTTGTATCTTGGACGATTGTGCCATAACTGTAATCACACAACAATTAATTTGCTCTTGGCTAATTTGTTTGTTCGATTTTGACTGAACCAATGCTTTAATAATTTTAATTTCTAATTTATTTACCAATGTATTTATTGTAGATATTTTTGTAAAGTTGTTTTTATATATTTATGTACTATTTAATTAATTCAATTACAACAAATTGTTGAGTGTCATCTTTGCATTGCAACCTAATAAAAAGTATACGATCTTAAACTTAAATGAATTCACCAAGTTTTATTTACTTCATACCAACAAAACACACAAAGCAGGTGCAGGAAGAGACATTAAACTTCCTGCTCAAGTCACGAAATGTACGAAAACATTAAGAATTAAACACATTAACTATTTAGTAAATAAAAACTTAAAATTTCGAAATATTTCCCAAATTTAAAACAAAAATTTGAATATTTTTTGGAGGTTTCGGTAGTTTTAACGGTGTTTTCGTACACAACTATTATTGTAAGTTATGTAATAAATTGTTAACTTAAATTTCAGAGCACATTGAAAACCTGAAGTAAGATTTTGATTAAATATATCATCAAAATTAACAAAAAAGTGTGAGAAACACAGAAAACAACAAAAAAAAGTATAAAAAATCAAACTTATTTGCCCATTTTCGATACATTCATGGCTGTTTCCGTTCGTAATTTTAATTGTAAATTATTTACAATGCGGTTAAGATTAATTTCAAACAAATATGAATCTTTACTCCAAGTTTTCTTTGGCTGTTTTAACCAGAAATAAAGAAAAACCTTAAAAAATCGACTAAAATCGATTAAAAACTAACAATTATCAAAGTTTTCAACTTTTTCCCGTTGAATGTAATTAACTACAATTTAATTAAGTTTTTTCAATGTTAAAACCTTAACAGAAAAAACAATCTTAAAAATTAAAAAAAATCATACAACTGTCAAGTCACACGAAAACTAACTTAGTAGTTAATCAAACATGATGTACAATTTCCCCACATGCAACAAAACTCGTCAAATTTATGTCCGTCCGCATCTAAAATTCAACATTAATTTAATTAATTAAGCGCCGTTGCTCGGCGTTTGAATAAATTCCCGTATTCCGAACAAAACTGCAAAACGTGCACTCCTCACGATGCACGCACAAACGCGGCGCAAATTTATTGAAGCCAGTTCGATCACAACCGGCGTGTAATAAATACCCGACTAAACCTGCAAAAGGCAGCAAAAGGAAGAGAAAAGAATAATGAAAAAAAAATCGTTGTCCCAAGCAGGCCAAGCCGAGGATTGGCCACGACGAGATATTGAAAACCCAGCCTACCGAACCCAAGAGGGAGGGAGGAGTTCTCACCTGAGAGCGCACAGCCGGCCGGCCTGGCATTTTTTCTCCGCTGCCATTCGGAACGCGGAACGCATCGACGCCGCTCACAAGAGAAAACAAGAGATTGTAAACGCAATCCATCACACATATACGAACATCAATAAACCGCCTTCCCGCACATAAGATAAGACGCAGGAGCAAAACGCTGCAACACCACCACCGCCCCCCCACCATATCTAATCGGCGACAAAGAAGAAGATATCATCCAAATCGACGCCGGGGATGACCGCAGTAGCTATTAGAGCCGCCAACATGCTCGTACCGCCGGACATGCTATCAGCGCAATCGAAAATGGTCTATCAACTCAACAAATACTACACGGAAAAGGTCCAAGCGCGCAAGTTACAAGTGAGCAAAACCATACAAGAAGTGTGTCGCGTTGTCCAAGACGTTCTCAAAGAGGTCGAAGTACAGGAACCGCGCTTCATATCGTCGCTGAGTGACTACAACGGCCGGTACGATGGACTCGAAGTGATCTCACCCACCGAATTTGAGGTGGTTATCTACTTAAATCAAATGGGAGTGTTAAATTTCGTCGATGATGGTACTCTACCCGGTTGTGCAGTGTTAAAACTAAGCGACGGCCGCAAACGCTCCATGTCCCTCTGGGTGGAATTCATTACAGCATCTGGTTATCTTTCCGCCCGGAAAATGCGGTCGCGTTTTCAAACGTTGGTGGCGCAAGCATGTGACAAGTGTTCCTATCGTGATTCCGTCAAAATGATCGCCGACACCACCGAGGTGAAGCTACGCATCCGCGAACGATTCATAGTGCAAATCACCCCCGCGTTCAAGTGCGCAGGACTCTGGCCGCGTTCAGCATCACATTGGCCACTGCCACAAATCCCATGGCCGCATCCCAATCTTGTCGTTGAAGTAAAAACCGAAGGATTCGATTTACTATCGAAAGAATGCATAGCATTACAAGGCAAACAATCCGCAATGGAAGGCGACGCATGGGCGTTATCATTTTTAGAAGCTGAAAACCGTTTATTACAAGGCGGATGCCGTCGGAGATGTTTAAGTATCCTGAAAACGCTGCGAGACAGACACCTGGATCTACCTGGCAATCCAGTCACGAGTTACCATATGAAAATGTTGCTCCTGTACGAATGTGAAAAGCATCCGCGTGAAACCGAATGGGATGAAGCGTGCATCGCGGATCGCATCAATGGCATTTTCCTGCAACTGATTTCGTGCCTTCAATGCCGACGGTGTCCGCATTATTTCCTACCAAATTTGGATTTGTTCAAAGGCAAATCGCCGAGTGCGCTGGAAAATGCAGCGAAACAAGTGTGGCGTTTAACGCGCGAAATGCTCACAAATTCGAGATGTTTCGAAAAGTTATAATCAAAAAGATAATAACAATCATGTAGTTAAGTACAAAAATAGCTGTTAAACCGCACCCTATTAGAATTTAATCTGAGTATAAAACAATTTAGTAATTTATTTTCTGTGTATAAACAACGTATGAAATTTTGTAGTGTTTTTCTTTTATCGATTTTTCTTATTCGTTTCGATTTTTTAAAAATATTTTGGGTCGTGAGCTATTTCATATTTCTAACTCAGACTGTGATTTTAATTGTAAATAAAATATGATGATATATTAGACTAAAAATATATGACTCTATGAGACTTGTACCTCATCAATTGCCCACTTGATTTGTATAATAATGAAATTAATAAAAAAAAGATTTAATAAAATTATAACATATTCTTGTGTTTTTCAAACAAAATTACGGCTTTAACACCTAATAACTACCTGTCATATAATAATTTTCGAATACTACGTAGAAACTAATTGTAGAGAATTTAATTATCTACAATATGACATAAATTGTAAAATTATACCATAATTTGTTAATTAGTTATAAACAAAAACACGAAAAAAATCACCAAATATTACCAAAAACTAAAGTTTTAAATTTTCATCATTTTCTACATCTTTCCGTTAATTTTCTTATAAAAACTTATATTCAATTTATGTAGAATTTAATTATCTATAATTTGATACCATTGTTAATATCCTAAATTAATTTTCTTCAAACGTTATAATGAAAAAACATCAAAAATCCAGAAAAAAATCAGTGAAATTCACTAAAATTTACAATTTTCTCAATATATTCCAAACTTTCCCTCTTGTTTTTTTAAAGAATATAAAATCTAATTACTGTAAAATTTAATTATCTATAATTTTATTTGTATTTGTGAATCCTAAGATACTTTCTCCAAAAGATACAAGTAAAAAACTTCAATAATACCAAAAAATCAACAAAAACGAAACCTTTAAAAATAAATTTCACATTAAACTTAAAATGTTTTCAAATAAAAAACGTGAAATTAAAAATAAACATATAAAACAAGTACCTCATGAACCCATCAATATAATTTCTTTAAATAAAAATTGATTGAAGTAATAAAACAAACAATTAGTGTTCGATTTCATAACACAACGTGTAAATTATCTACCTCAAATAACAGAAAAAAATAAAATTGATTTGTTATCAAACACTAAACAACGTGAGACTATAAAACAAATATGATCTTATTAAACTAATAAAATATTCAAACAACCAGAAATACTTGCAAGGAAACTCGAAAAAAATAACCATCTAAACGAATTACTTACTGGTCTTTGAAAGTTAATTGCGACGCTGCCAATAAATTGTGCACCGTTGTACGGCGTACACAAATTCTTCATTATAATGACCTATAATTACATCAATTAAAAATTACGTGTACGCTATTCAAGCGTGCGGAGGCTTTAAATCAATTTTTTTCCAACACACCGTCGACGCATCAAACAAAAAGAATCTAATAAAGATTACGCTACGTCTTTATTTTTTTCGAAATTAATTCACACACACCTAGTTAGTTAGTAAGTTAGTAAGTACGTGAAGAAGATTGTGACTACTACCAGTAGCTTCAATTTTGAATTTTATTGCTTGATTTTATATTCATAGCTCTTCGGTTGTAGTCAACGCCCAAGTAAGTACTAATGCACTACTAAGTCCACAATTCAGATGCATCCGTCCCGCATTTTTACAATTTACATACAGTCTGCCTGAAATCTTAAACAACTCAAAGAAAGAAAATTTACCTCACGCCAATAGCGTTAAAAATAACATCATTTCTACAGTTAGTTAGTTAGCATTAGACGTGTGACATTGGCATTGCAAGCTGGTGCTGGTGGTGTGGTTGGCACCGGCGTCAAGTGCATGAGATAAAAATTAAAATGGCTGCCATTAGTGTTAATGTTAATGTTGTGTCTTATACTTGGAAAATCGTGTACACGATAGGACAGACTGTATTCAACGTTATTTAACGTGCGGACATCAGTACATCACTTAAGTGTTTTTATTTTCACGACACAGCACTTAAACCAAACTGTGCTGCTCGAAAATAAACATTTCGTTTGGATTTTGTGTTGTGAGTTGGGATATATCTGTGGCTATTAGTTTGAGATTAAGAGCTTTATTTCTTCATTATCTAAATATTCTTTTAACGCCATAAAATTTACGATTGAACTAAATTATTACTGCCAAAGTATTTTTAAATTGATTGCAAGCAAAAAAAATCTTATTGGATTTTTTATGTTGGAAATTTCTCAATAATAGTTTGTTTTTCTGGTTGGTTTTTGTCAATTTGCGCAAAATCGGAAAGGTTTAGCAAAAAATGTTACTAAGATAAAATGTTTACTAGTTAATAAGGAACAACTTTTGTTAAAAACATTTGTTGATATTTTTAATATTTTTAGTAGTTTTTGATGTTTGAATGTCAAAAAACATGGAAAATCAAAGCAAAAATTATTAATTTCTGATTATTTTTGTAATTCTAGCAAAACTGCTGCGTCTAATCAAGAAACTTTATTAAAAGAAAATGTTAACTAACTCATTAGCTACAACTTTTGTTATAAACATTTTTTCTTAATTAAATTATTAAACCCTGTTTTCACCACTTAAATGTAAGAAATCATGTCATTATGAAAAATACTTCTTCAAATATTTAACAATTTCTGATGTTTTTTAATCAAAACCTATCCTCCTCAACGAGTACTCCAAATGTACTCAAAAATATTTCAATTTTTCCAAGTGTTAAACTCAAAAAAAATGTTTTCCCCATTTAAATGAAGATTTATGTAGTTTCCATGAAAGCACATGAAAAATGAAAAACAAAACGCCGATGCGCTTTGGCGTCTGGAGCGTTAGGCGAGGGGGAAAAAGAAATTCACGAAAATAACATCCTTAAATAAAGTTTTTATGTATGTGCGCGCCACGCTCCCCTCCGCCAGGGAACTCTTAAATGAAAACAAATTACACTCGTGTTTGGTGTGTTTGGGTTTGCCGCCTGCTGCCCGCCGCTCAAAAATACAAAATGCATTTCACCCATACCCAAGTCTACACCGTAAAGAAAGCTTCATGACAATTCGACAAAAGCACGCAACACAACATGCAAAAATCGTAAAATTCAAAACGTAATTCCTAATAAATGGAAACAGAAACGAAAACAAACAAATATTCTATAAAAAAAAAAGTCAAAAACTGAATGAAAAGCATTTCAATGTTCTTTATCTGTCACGCACGTCACTTGACAACTCAACATGTCCGCCGGCAACTTAGCGCCAAGCAAAACAGCAGCCCACAAGATGAAATATATCCGGATAAGTGTTTGCCGGCGTTCGGAAACTAATACACCGGCGGCAGATACACACAAAAGAAAATCTTAATACCAAAGAGGACACTCTGAGAGCCACTTAAGAAGATAAAAGGTAGCGACTTAAACCGATGTCTTCTGATCCGTGATGATGATCCATCGAGTTTTAACTTTTACTACGCCCAACTTTGCTTAACCTAACCTCTAACAACAACTATCAAAAATTAATTAATAAATAAATCATTACGATGTAAATAACAAACATTGAAAAAATCATAAATAAAAATAATATTTGATAAAGCCTATAGTGCTGCATATATTCTTGTGAAACCACCGGAAAACAAAAAAAAAATAAAAACAAACACGAGTTATAATTTATGCGCAAGTCTCGCTCTGGCGTCGACGATGCTCAAATCCTTTTGCACTTAGTAAAATAAGGTGATTTAGGTTTGGGCTTCTGTTCCTCCAAGCAAACTCTGCGGGCTGAACCATCGTGTGTGTGAGGGCATTACGAAGCTGGCGCCTGACCCCCTGTGGACACAGACCGAAAACCTTGCCCCCTTCTGTGAGAGCCCTCAGCGCACGGATTTAGCCATAAAACCCAACCAGAATCGGTTACATAATTGACTTTGTAAACATTACAAATACAGATGATTATTTTATGTGGTTAAAGTTAAACCCAAAGTGAAAGTTACTATTGACTTAACACTTTTTTCTAAAACGTCAACCACGCAAAAAGATAGAGGGGAGAGGGGGGTACGAGTCTAAATTTACGGGTAATTGATAGTCGTGCTTGATAGTACTAAATCGGGATGCAATAAATCGCGTTGATGGCGCCGTTAATTACGATTGAAAACAAATATGTTTGGGTGCATTTGATGCAGGAGAAAGGGTGGCGCGCGCATGAAATACGACAGTTGTCACATTCGCCGACTGGCACATTGAATCAACCCTAAAATAGTCGTCTACGGTCGTTGCAAGTCGTTGGAGAAAAATATACAAAAAATGACACGATCTAAAGATCTAAAGAAATTGTTTTGAATTTAAGAATTTGGTAAGCACCAAATGCGTACAAAATATTTCCATTTCTAGGAATAAGAAATAAAAACAAAACAATTCAAAACATCCGACACAAAACTCAACGAACCCTAACACACATGTTGAGAGAAATGATATATTGATGTTGACTTAAGCAATATCTACATTTTATCTTTGTAACATTTCTTGATAGAGGGCACCACTTTCCCTTAGAACAACTATCTTTCTGGTATTCAATTTAATATTTAAACGCGTACAAGAAGTTTAGAAGACCATGGAAGTCAAGTTTATGACGGGCACAGATGGAAATTGAAACTTTAAAAGGAATAGCATCTTTCAAGGTATGTGATAAACATGTAAAACGCTCAACAGCTGAGCTCAAGCACTCAAGAACCATAAGAGTTGGTAGTTGAGTACTCTCAAACTCCTTACATATCCCAAGTACACTTATTTAGTCATAAACTCAAAATATTCTAAACGATTATAAGCACTCATTACCACATTAACATTAACTGAAGCAATTTAATCAAAAATTAAAACCTATATCAATAAATTGTCTTAAACTTTGTTGCGTTTGCTTCCAGGAGCAGCAAGTATCTAGTAACGTAATGTCAGCTCCTCCACCCGCAAAATGCAGGATGTATACATCAAAGTGGCAAAGCACCACTTAACAGTAATGCAATGTTTTGTCTGGTAGTTGGTCTCTGGGGTGATGGCGTCGTCGTCGTTGTCGGAAAAGGGCCGGTTCCGGTCCACGCGCTTTCCACTGACAACCGCCATAAATCTCCGCCTATTCTAATGCACAAAACGCGCGCGAGCATTTGATGCGTTTCTCTCTACGACCATGCCGAGTATCTCCCGAGGGACACACCACTCGGGAGGTAATCAAATTTGGATTAATCCGATGTAGTAGTACTACCAGCGCGCCAGTAATTGCAACAACCAAAAACCCCCTCTGGTTTTTCCAAGCGTAATGCATCAAAAAGTGAGCAATCACTAAGTGAACCCTTACACAACGAAACGCGACTGGATACTAAGAAAAGGGCTAGTGATTACACACAATACAATTCCACATAGGAAGGAAGAACACTAATAATTTTGTGTTGTTTGGACACTTCGGGAGAAGCAATTCAATTAATGAATGTTTCATTAAAACACGCTTTACCTAAGTTAATTACTTAGGAAAGCAAATAATTCATAAAATTGAATGTTGCGTACAAAGTTTGATTAATTTGAAACACCCGGTTTAACATTTAACAATCCTACCTTGTCGTCGTGGTAGTTGTGTTGATAATAAATAAAATTTTTAGCGTCACTCACCTGAAACAAACGAAAGAAATGGTTAAAATCATGAATATTTATACATTTGGTGAGCATAAAACAAAATATCATAATTAATAAACAAATACGTCAAGTTCGGGTGATAAATTTCTTAGGATTTTAATAAACATAGCTTTTTAGGTTAATAAATAACATTGAAATCGTTCTGAAACATTATAAAATTACACCATAGGTTCATAGACCTTAATAATTTAAATGAAAAATTAATTTATGCAAAATGATACGTTTTTTTGCACTAAAACATTAAAAATTATGAGTAGCAATAAAACTATCAAAAAATGTTTATAATAAAAGTTGTTTGTAATTAAATTATCTACATTTTATCTTAGTAACATTTTTTGATAGATGGCGCCACTTTGGCTGAAAATACAAAAATATTATTGTTTCTGAAACTTAACTCGAAATTCCTTTAAAGATCTAATCAGTAGTCTTTAAAATTCCAAATTGTACAGTTTGCAAACCAGAAAATATGATCTTTTGATCAAAACACGTAAACCAAAACCATTTTATCCACCAGTCGTTCAATGTGTTTCCTTTATTTCTCGTTTCATGTAATAACATAAAGAAATAAAGCAATAAAGGTCCGCCGTCCAGGCATTATCGCGCGTATAGATTTCTATGCGTGTTTCGTCTCCTGTTCCACGCCAAACACACAAACAAAAAGCGCGCGACAAATAAACTTTTCCTGCCCCGATTGTCTCACACGATACGAGAAAACATCTCGGGTTACAACTCGTTTATGCGCGCAGCCGCGCGCACAAGATCTCTCCGATATTAAGCGCGCATGGGCTAACAAGCGTCGTCTCGTTTTTCATCCTCGTATCAGTTCATATCTCGTACGAATCGGATCTTTTTGTACACGTAATAATTTCGTGCGGCATGTTCCTCAACGATATTTGACAAAACACACAACACAACCACTCGTAAACGTATAAAATGTAAAACATAAACGTTGAATCCATCATCAAATTCCCCAATTATTGCTATTGATTGTAACAGGATCCTCGCCTAGACATTTTTTTAATAGTAAAACACGATATTTACAATCTTAATTGCTCATTGTAACTTATTCAACTCCAAACTAACGTTTCAAGACTTTAATAAACATAAAACTTAATGAAACTAATGTTTAGTTGCAATTGCAATTGCAAATAATTAATCCTGCTTGTTTGTACCACAGTAACACATGTTTTGTCTTTCGCTACTGGAAATGAAAAACATAAAAAATTAAGCACTACCCGTCAACGCTTAATCATGTGATGCATGTGTAGGCCTATTGGACGCGATGCATTGCGCTATTTTTAGACGTCAGCGTCGTTGGTGAACACGCCGACGCCGAAAACGTACAACCGCGTTCTTTGCCGCCGCCTGCTACAATCGTTAATAGTAACAAATAGGTTCGCTTCGACGACGCGGCACGCGATTGCCTTTTACGATCGGTTAATGAGCAATACGCCCGATTAGAGGGCGTGCTGGACACGTACCGCGCGTTTGATCTTCGGCCGAGGCCACCCTTTAGGCGTTACCAACCAAATAATAATAAATAAACAAATAAACCCCAGCCTTATTTAACAAGATATTTATCATGTAATAAATTATTACCACATCAACACAACTTAAATTTTCGTTCAACTTTTTAAGGTTAAGTTTAAACCTTAACTGTTTAACTTAAACTGAAACATTTCAACGTTAAAGAATTCTTCGTTGTTCACTCTCTCCAAGCGTAAGTAATGGCTTGAGAGAATTCGCAATGAGAATTCGATGATGGTCAAGTCAATGGTCGGCGTGCGATTGGTAACGAAACTAAACCAAAAAGGATTTCTTTATGTCTACGTTCAGTGTTGTGGGATTTTTTCGTGGCATTTTCGAGATATTTAACAAGATGGAATTTGGGGTGAGGAAAAAAGCTGAGGCGCAAAAAGCGCGACATAAAATCGTATAACAAATCGTCAAGACTTCGGAATGCATTATTTATCGCTGGTATATAAGATGCGAAAATCGCTGTTATTGATGCACTAATTCAGTAATTAAATAATAAATAATTTTCCCCACACGATAATATTAATAGGTATGAGAATAAGAGCATGAGAACGCACAATAGTTAATGGTAAATATTGCTGAGTAGTCGTGGAAATCAAATTGTCATGCGTTTCACGGGTGCGCTATGACTAATCACTAATTGATTACATCACTAATATATTTCCTAGTTATAAATTGATTAATTATTGAAATTATATGAGTATATACCAGACTAGTTACGAATGATTGATAGATTTGCAAATATATTTAGAATTTAGAGAAAGTAAGAAATTATGAAATTTGAGTTATTAACATTCAAAACTGTTATTATTAATTATAAATTTAAAAAATGTTTATAACAAAAGTTATTTGGGTTAAAATTATCTACAAATTATCTTAGTAACATTTTTTGATAGATGTCACCACTTTGGCTAGAAATCCAAAAATTAACCAAGGTTAATTAACCCACGCAAAAAGTATGCAAAAAGTATCATGTTTTTTAGCATTAAAACATTAAAAACTCTTATAAATAATAATAATATCAAAAAATTATTAAAACCAAGCCATTCCCCGTTAAATTATCTACATTTTCGCTAAATATATTTATTTGTAGATGGCACCACTTTAGTACAAACTAATCACAAAACCTTCATCAACTTATTTACAGCGTTTCATTTCGAAAACTTTATTGACGTTTCCTTAACTTGAAACTCTTCTAAAAGCTATTAATGCGTATTTAATCAAATATAAAACTAATTAGATATGTGTCAAACGTAATGCCAGTTGATTTGTGAGCGCCACATGTCGACTGAGGGGCAAAATAAACGAAACATGCATGAAAACCAAACGACAAGACACGGTGAATGAAACGAAGCGAAAAGCAATGAACGCACTAAACCAAACCCTCAATATCTGGTCTGGTCTAGTCTGGTATACAACACAAAATCATCTCTCACAGACTACAACTGGGGTGTACGCACAGCATCCCTCACCATCGCTATGCTCCATTGGCGCATGAAATGACAAACCAGCTCGAATAAAGCCCTTGAAATTACAAGGGAAATCGCGCGATTTTTTCGGTGACTTATGATCCTTATACATCGCATACATTTTAATTTAAATTTATGAATTGCAAACACAACAAAACAAAAGCAGAGGAGATGAGAGGCTTGGTAGGCGCCCATCATTAATATCGCACATCAAGTCGTCATCTTCGGCTTGCGCGAACATTTTATTTATACGCTATTGGAGTAAACGATGTAAACGAACGAATTCGCCTCGGGCAGCCCACATAAAATAATATCAGACTATTATTTAGATAGCGCGTATAAATCACGCCGTCGGACTTTGACTGCAAAAGGCACCGACGATGCGCGCATGCACGCATATAATGCCTTTAAACACAACAACACACTCTCCTTCAAGAAGTATTGCATGGCGGCGGCGGGCACTCAAGCTCGCGCTCTCTCCGGAACGATCGTCTTTTACATCTTCTAACAAGTTGGTGAATTGCGGCTCCAACAAAACAGACAACAGCGCAAGGAATAGCATATCGAGCGATCAAAAACCAGGCGCCAAACGAATTCCACCTGGCCTCATTAATTAAGAAGCAATTTAGCGTGCGCGCAATTAAAACACCGGAATATTCACCGGTATAACCAAAAAACAATCGTAACTAAACGCAAAACTTAACGCGGTTAAAAAATTATAAAATTTCAAAACTAAACCATTTTTTTTCGTAAATTCGCAACACTTTGTATTCACAACTAGAATCAATCGCACAAAGAACTAAAGTTTGTTGTTGATTTTAGTTTTGTTTGAAAATCAAAAAATGAAAATCGTGATTTGGAAATTGAGACGAAATAGTTTATTACAAACAGATGGTATTGCAAACGAAATGCATCGAATGCGAACAATGAAGCCGAGCGCGTCCTTTTGGCGTACCTAACCAAATATACAATAAAACAATAAAACAATGCGGCGAATGAATCGAGGGTCTTGTCAGGCGAACAACACAACGGCGCGCATGGAAAAGTAAGGCGGCGTGGTAAAAAAGGGCGCACGAAATAAATAAATCCTGAACGAACCAACGAACGCAAGAACGAAAAACCAGAACATGGACGAGGACCTGGATCGGTGGTGGCACACAGCACATTATTAACACCGACGCAAGGAGACATTTTGATTTAATTGCGTCGTCATCGATGCTCGCTCTGCAGAAGAATGCGCACACAAAAAACCATTCCGACGATCTGCGATGGTGGTGTTTGTTCAGGAGAACATAATCGTGGTGACAGTTTTATTACGATCGAAAAATGCGATTAGTCTTTGCAATTAACGCAAGAAACAAAAAAAAACGGAACCAAAATTATCACTAAAACTTATCGTCACAAAATTTAAAATTAACTAAAGCAGGCCAGCAGATAATGTCCAAAGCTAAAATATTTGCCCAAACTCAAAATTTTGTTTTTTGTTGAAACAACCGTTACAAACTTCATGAAGTTAGTGTTAGACGTAAAAAATAAAGTAATAAGATATCTATTACAGAAAATAAGAAAAATAAAGATATGATTGATCCAGGTAGGAATCAAAATCATTTTCCACACGAACAAATATTAAGTTTTCAAAACAAAAAAAACCTGTCAAGATTTGATGTGATGGTAAGTACTTGAACCTGAACTTGAAATAAACCTTTCAATCATTATTTAAAAAAAATGAAAAATTATTTAATATTTAATAACCCGTTGTATATTTTTTAGTTTTATAGAAATAACAACAAAGAGATATGTTTATTAGCGTGCTAATGGTCTAATTTAAAGTCATGGTATGATAGGACCTAACTCTCCCAATGGTACCACGTTGAGAGGCCAACCTCGTGGGACGGTGTCACGCAGCTAGGGTTCATTGTGCACACGTCAAGAAGTTTAAACAGAATCCCACAAACAACTTCTTTTTACCACACCATCACCCAAAAAAGAACGCCCAACAGCACATCCTCAACCTAAGTTGTGAATACTGTGAACATCTCTGATGGTGCGTCGAAAGATCCAAGATGCAGTACAAAACGTACAATGTACAACGTAAAATGTGCAAATGATGTTATTAATTCCTCACAACGTTAAACACCAACAGTAAAAACAAAGAATTTACTCGTAATTATAGTATGGTACCTTCGTAAGTACCAACATACCATGGTAAAGATGAATCCCTTAAAGGTTATGTGCTGTGACAGTGTTGCGCACAACAACTGCTAACAAGTTTAATCTGAAAGTTTGCATTCACTGCTGTGCTGAATGTTTGTTCTTTGTGCATAAAGATAAACGCGAAACGATCCATTGGTTGGGGCCTAATTAAGACTATCATTATCATGTTATTCGGCTTGATACCCAGCCCCGCTGTCAGTGGGCTCGCATCGCAAGTAAAGAGTGGGCTATGCCCTTTTTGACACTCGTCATCCGAAACAGTAATTACCACTTCAGCTGCACTTCAGCGCGCTCCAGAGAGTTTAACAACGCAGCAACAGGTTGTTTGTGTTTATTTTTCAGCTCGTGGCTACCAACCTACCACTTTAATCTACGATATATACGTTAATATCACAACAAGTTGCAAAATAAATAACTATAACGTTAAAAATTCTGATAGTTCCGAACAAATATAAAACAACTGCCTATCAATTTTCTTGTTGACAATTTTTATCAAGCATGTTTGGAAAAACAAAAAAACATCAAGTCGGATTCTAACCGCAGATAATTGAAATAAACGATTAAAAATATTTTAATCAAATACCCACAACTTTAAGGTAAGTTATCTTTGAATCTAAAAACTTAAAACTTTGCATTTCAAGATTCTCGAGATTGAAAAAAAAATCTGCAAATTCCCATGGTCCAAAAACACCTGCGACAAAAACCAAACTCCACCATAAAAAAACCTCGAGATAAGATCTGGTTATAACCTATAGGCACCTATAGGAATAGTAGTGGGACATTGATGGTGTACCAGTGGCTTGATGTCAACCGGTGATTTAGCAGGGTCGAGCCATAAAGGATCCACGCGGTTATATTTTACGGACGACGATTTGATATCTATAACGGTAAAACAATAAAACACTGCGGGTAGTTGTTATAGGACGACGAAGACGAAGAAGGCGAAGTTGAAGGTATATATGAGCAAGCAGCCTCTTGTCTTGTTGTGAATATGCGTGTATCGTCTGGTGTCCGGCAGGCGGTCGCTTGGCGCCAGACTTACGGCACGCTCGGATGCTGTGTACGCACGAAATTTCAAAGAATCTTGGTTGGGATTCGAATTCGAATCCACCGCGTGTGGGACCCCGCGCAAGAAGACGCAACAACAATAAAAATAACATATTAAGCGAAGGGACACCGTACGCCAGGTTAAAACAAAGAAGCGAGAATGTCTTATCGCAGCAGGCACAATGATTGAGTGGTGGCGTCCCGCGGTAACAATTATTAAAAAAGAGACACAACCAAATACAACCACATGGACACTGAGACCGAAGAACAAACTATCTATAGATATAGTGAGGAATGGCGCTCAGATGATTGATGGATTTCTTCTTCTGTGTGTGCATTTGGTGCTTTCCGTGCATTTTACTAAACATTAATAACAAAAAATGGTGGCTAAAATCAATGGCATTGAAGTATTGAATCGTGGTACCACGTGGTCATTGATAAAGTACCTTTGAATTCATTACAAATCAATTTCTTTAACTAAAACATAACCCAACTTTTACCACTAACCAAACTCTGGAAAGATTTGTAAGTAATTGTGCAAAATTTATTAGGTCCATTAATCAAAAAGAAATTGCCCCATCCAAAGTTATGATTTGTGTCCGATGATTAGCTATTACTATACCATACCATGAGTTGTCTTGACTTAAGGTGAGTTGGATTATTTACTTTGTAAGGGCACTTAAAGAAATTTCTATAATCGTCGAATTTGCGCCTAGCCGGTAATAAACCCGTGGCTGAAATAATCCATCAGACGCGCGTACAGTAATCACAGGCATTAGCGATGTACCTTCGCGGTGGTCTACTACCGAAGTCCCACGCATTTCATCACACCCTGTCACAATTGCTCTATAATTATGTTATAAATTATGCCGATAATCGTTTAGCAGAGCAACGCCTCGAGCTCTGTTCCTCTGCGCGTCTTCAACCAACTCAAAAGTTCTTGTGGCGCTCCTCAAAACAACAATAATGACGGTCGTTGCAAAGGCTAATTGAAAATTGCCAGCCGACTCGAGGTATACCTCGCTTGAACGCAATGTAAATTGAAGCGCAATTACATGCACACTGAATTTCTATGCATCCAACATATCAAAAACAAAATTGATTCCGATTAGTTGTACTATTACAACATAGATTGTTCAAGGTACCTACGCACTCATCTAGATTCTAGATAACCCAGTACCTTATCGGTCATGGTTTAAATGTCATACCTTCAATAATCTTTGGTTTAAACGTTTCAAGCTCAAAGATTTCGCATTGGTTTTACGTTTTGTGATCATCGACATCGTAAACGATCCGGTCAGCCCATGGGGCAGTACCATGACATCAGCAAGTCATAACTCTTACCAGGTGGTTGAGCAAACAAACCTTTTTTTCTACAACGAACACAAGCGGATAACAGTTATTAGGTGCCGTTTAGCATTTCGAGAATTATGGGTTGCCCACTAAACCTATCATCCGCATGTGGGCGGTAATTATTATAACAATGGCATACCATCACTACAAACCACATCACTAACCTGGTGTAGTGGCGTTGCGGTTGATCAAATTTTCAATTTTAACTATCCTACACCCCAAATTCATATCAACCAAACTTCGATCAAGAATTTCTACCACTACTACGGTTGCTGGTGAGTTTAATATTCAAACAACGAAATGAAAAACAAAACACGCCAAGTCTACTTCTGCCTATGCCCTGCGAGCATTCACGTTCAATGAAGGGACGTCTTGCGCGCAATAATAACAAACTGTCCGGATCAAGGTATCAAGAAGCACGCAACTCTTCAACGCTTCCTTCGTCCTACCTAATCCTAGTGGTGTGTGAGTGCACGCGCGCGTATAGAGATGATGAATGCGTGTTGGTGAACTGTTTTGGCACTGGGCCTACAATAATCAGCTTTCTTCCTCCCACCGATTTTTTACGTTAACAAGCGGATAATGGTGCAGGTATGGGACCTGTCAAGCCCTACGCAACGGGTGGCCTACTAACATCATATCAATTAACCAGGCTAAACTCTAGCTGGTTAACTGTTACCACTATAGAGGTTCCATTTTAGTGAAGAAGAAATATTTTTGGGAGTAAATATGAATAATGAGCTGGCTCCCGTTTCGATTTTCTTGAACGTTACACTCAATTATCGTCATTTATCTTGATATACAATGACGAGGTGAGAATTTATTTCAATTTTAGGTTTAAAGTATTATAACCTACAATTGAAAAAAATAAAAATTGAAGACTTTTAACAGTTTTTTCTTGCAGAAAAGTTGGAGTTACGCAGTGTTTTTTTCCTTAAGTGCAAGTATTCGATGTCAAAGAGTCAATGTCACTTGACATTACTTTACGAGTCGTTGAAAAGTAAAGAGGGTTCTTTGCATGCGTTGCACCAAAAATAAATATACACTGTTAAATTCTTTGAGCACACACATTGGGTGAGCGCGCGAATGGCGATGGCGACGCATTCGCATTCTGTCTGGTGGCTCGTTTAAATTTGATTTTATTATACAGTCAAGCCCGCGGCTATTAAGCGCAAATTTAAATGCGCGCTCTTCATCCTTAATACACATTGCAAGCGTGTGCAATGTTTACCATCGTTGAGTGGCAGAAAAAATAACCGTTTAAGTCTTTTGTCAATCAATTTTATGTCTTGGACATCCTCAAAACAACAAAAAGAAAAAACTAACCAAAAAAACAAAAACCTAACCAAAAAATAAATGTCTAATGCTTTCTAACCTTAAAATTAGCGTGTTATCATTAAACAAACAGTCGAGATATTGCCAATGATGAAAGTGTCTGGCGTTGTTGGTTGGCGCTGAAGAACAACAATTGATTGTCAGTTGTAAACCGAGTATCGAGTTGCGCGCTCGCGGGAAGAAGGATAATCAAACTGAAGCTGTGTGTGCGCAATGTGCATTCCATCCACACTATGCATTGAGCATAGTAAGTAAGTATACAAATACAAACGGGCCAAACGGTGCCCCCCGGACAGGTGCCTCTTCGGACGACCAATTATCGGACGACCTGCTGGGCCGACTCCGGCGCGGCGCGGAATGCGCGCGACCACCACCAACTTAACTCCATCCACTACATCGTGGGCCTCGCAGCATCGCCATCAACATCGCACACACCACACACAAAAGAAGATTTTAACAGTTTTTCAGTTTACCAGAAAACTCACACACAGTATTTAATAGATCTTCGGTGTATGATAACGTATGATTTATAAAACAATTGCAGAACCAGAACAAAAAAAAAGTTGATGGTTCAATGTATAATTTCCAATATATGCATTACATTTTGTTGCAAAGTGCGATTATAGTCATTGCATCAAGTCATAATTTACGCCGAATGCTGCCATTAAAAGCTCGTGGACGTTGTTAATTATTTTAAATGCACGCACGCACCTTTTACCTCACAATCCTCACTAACCACGTAAAAAGAGGTAAACGATGTTCATACCTGGTGAATCAAAAGAACAAGACCACAAGACCTCAAAACCGAAGAGTGTGACTGAGTGCACAACCACCGCGAAGACAAGGGTCGACGAGAGAAAACTTCAGAGTTGTTTTAAAAGGCAATAAGTTAAAATATGTTTACATAAGATTGTCAGTGGATCCGCCTCTATAATGATTTATGGTCCGACTGATGAATATGCAATGCGCGCAACGGATTTCAATAAACCTGACATGATAAATGGATTATCTACTGTAAAATAAAACAAAACACGCGCGCGCCGTGACTCAAGAATGAAATGAAAACCAACAACAACCAAAAAAAAATCAAGAATTACCAAAACAAAAAACGTTCCTAATCCTTTTCGGAAGTTTCAACATTATGAACGTTAAAACAATGAGAAACACAATTAGTGCTCGCAATAATTAAAACCAAACAAATAGTAATCACTCACCTCAGTGTCGTACTTCTGGAATTCCTCGTCTTCTTCATCCACCTCAAAGTACAACTCCGTGGAGGTGATCGAGACAATGCCAGGTGCGACGATTCCAGGCGCAATTAATTTCGCCTTGGTGCTAATGTTGACAGGTCCTGCAAACATATAATTTGTTGCGTTAGTCGTCCTGTCAAGAAGCCGCAGTAAACTCTAGGGCTTCCACCACCAACCTGTTAAATCGCTATCCATATCCCTGTCGTCCATTAGACATTCGTTGTCGTCCATCAAATCGTTTTGCATTTGCTGCTGCTGCTGATTGCGTGTGGCTGCCAATTGAGCATGAATTTCTTCTCGTGCCTATAAACACAAAACGTAAATAAGTCGAAACGCATCTGTTTATTACCGAAATTAACATTAATTTATTAAATTACGTGAATAAATTTAATAAAACTGATCAAAATTACATTTTTCACGAATTTTTATTTTAAAAATAAAAATTAATTAGTCTCATAATGTACGTTAAGATTACCCAACATATTTTTTCGTTATTTTAGAGTTTTATCAATAATTTTACCGTAAAACCGAAAATCATTGTTGGTAAACAGTAAACACACAAAAACTGTAAATGTTTGTGGATTGAAATTAAATACAAAACGGACATTATGGCGACACCTATGAATAAATTTCCGAACTAACCAAGGTTTTATTTCACTACAGATTTCTACTAATAGAAAATCAATAAAATAATTTCTGTAAACGTAATAAAAATTAAACAAACCTGTAAAATGGCATCTTCAGGACCACCATGCTCTAAAGCAGCTTTCAATGTAGCTTCAGGATGACTGGATCCTAAAGGATTGTGCACAAATCGTTTTCTTCTGCGTGCATCGTCCTCCCAAGCATCCAATTTCCAAAACTCTGTTAACCTAAATATCGTAAAAACAATTTAGTAACATTCCAATGATTAATGCTTAAAAAAACATACTTAGCTCCTTGTGGATCCATATATCCCCAAGCTCCGTGTTTATTAGACATAATATTTCTAACTTTCTCCAACAATCGACTGGCAATAACATTATCCCGCCTCCTCGCCGCAGTAATAAGATGATCACACATCCGTTCTTCTTCCTTGCGATCCAAAAGTGTTTGCGCACACTGCGATTCAAAATCAGCATGCTTGAGCACATCATCCGCTCGCATCCGATTCAAAATAAATTCCGCCTCGTTCGCCACTCTCACAATATGATCCTTCATAGCGTGCGATAAAAGCCGTCCTTCATTTATAAGTTCAATAAACGCCAAACCCGCATGTTTCTGGAGCGAATTCTGCCATTCTTGCGAACACAACAACATCACAAGTTCCACCACAGAATTGCTATTCTTAAAAGTAGTTAAACCCTTGCCTTCCATTAACAACTCTTGACCATGTGAACCCACTAATGTTTTCGATAAAAACGGCGCGAAATCCACCATGATTTCCCGCAATAATGGACACACCGAACCCAGCGCCATTTCTAATTTTTGGGTTAAAGACGCTTCACGCGAAGGAGTAGGAATTGGAATGTGTTCCACCAAATTATTTACGGGAAGATCATCAGGACGTACCTGAGTTGTGTTCTGGATAATATTTTCCGGTACGCGGACAACGGAAATCTCAGAGTGTTGCTTTTCACCGCGTTCGTTCTGGATGTTACCTTCAATATCAATATGACCGCCATGCGATAAGTTCTGCATGTTACGTGTGTCTTCCTTGTGGTGCACTTCGCCATCTTCGTTTAGGTTGATGTCGGTCCAGTTCTCATCGTTAGTTATTTTATTGTCCTCGATGGTTTCGTTGCCTTCTAGATTACTGCGTGTTTCAGCTGAGTTTACTGAAGTGATTTCTTCGATTGAATCAACACTCTGCAAGACAACCTCAAATGTAATTCGAATTTCGAGAAAAAACAACGATTTAATGGCAACAAACCAAAAATAAAGAATTAATTTTGAGTTAGTAACATGCAATTGTTAAATTATTAAAATACATGCCAATGTAGTAAAACCCATGAAGTAAAACAACAAAATGGTGGATTGGTAATTAATTATCTATTACCTTATTACGAGTAGTAAGATCAGTACGATTACGACTGTTACGAGCATGCCTCATCCCATCCATAGAGTAATCTACTGAGAATCCGTGCCCAATACTCGGACGCTGTCTTGCGCTAACCTGTCAGGCGCACAACCAGCAAAAGGAAAGCAATACGTTAATTAGAAGAGATTAATTACAGTTAGAAGGATAGATAGGATAATGTAAGCATTCATTGTTTTCATTCAACCTGCCGAAACTAACCATTCGACAAGTTGATACGTGCAGTACCCAAGGATCATTATTCAAAATTTAGCACCCCATTCAATTAAAGTTAAAAATTAATTTCAAAACCAATTAGTTAAACCCAAATTTCAACGTGCGTTTAAAGTACGTACCTTGATCGACGGTGGTCCCGAATGTAAATCTTGGTCCTGAACGGAGTGATTGTCGTCCATTACGTACGCCGTAATCACTTCATAGTCGCCATCTTCGTGTGTTTGACTATGAATTGCTCTAGAGCCTGTAATTACATTATAATTAACATTTACCAAATCCTACAACCAAAACCACAGCTAAAGATAAATCGACAACGTAAATAGAAACACAAACAAAATGGCGGAGGTCAAAATAATCATTTTTAAGGTTATATACATATTTATAGGTTATAATACTAAGAAAACAAAGCTTTAAATAAAACCTAAAATCTAAAACAAAAGAATTAATAATTAGTGATGTAATGCGTGCAAGGGTAATCCTCAAGAGATCAAATTACCTGTATGACTGGCAATCGAGTTTCTATGGTACCTGTGGTCAATCTTATGGTTATGATGGTGGGAATGGTGGTTATTATTAATATTATAATGATGTTTGGCATAGGAATGTCTGTGTCTCGGATAGTTATGATACGGCTGAGCCGCGTTAGGATGTGATCCTGGTAAAAATTGTGGATAGACATGATGTGACCATTGTGGGAATAAAGGTCTAGCGCTGCCCTCTGCAGACAAGACCACAAGACAAGAAAAAACAATGTTAGTATACATCCTTTCACCAACAATACACAAAACTAACAAAAATGTATTTAATGTATTCCGAGCTTTGTTCGATTTTCCAGTTGTAGAGTGTGAGTAAGCGTGTAATGTGATGGCACTTCTAATATCATCTACAATTTATAGTCTTAAACTATTAAACGTACCTTGAGGACTATCCCCATGATGTGGCCCATTACTCCTAATAGCTGGCACAGGACTAGGCGCACGTATCGTCACAGGTGGTTCCAAGATATCGCGATATTTGGACACCATCAACACCGAGATGAAGTAAACGATCGCAAGCGACAGGAATTGTGCTTGCTTCGTCTCCTCCTGTAAGACAATCAATTAGAGTGGGATTAAGTTACAATGGTGCTAGTTTTATGCCTGTGCAAACGTTCTCACCACATCTCTGTAGATGACGGCGCGGAGACGATTCACGTCCATGTCTTGTAATAGTTTCTCAGGATCTTTCACTGGACTCGACACATTGGATAAATTTTCCGCGATATTCTAGTTATAAATCAATCATTAGATATAAATAAAAAAATCAAGTCGCTTGTGTGGGGACATTTTTGTGGCAAATTATCAAAACTTACCTTCGGCGAATTGTGAACGCCACGAATGAAAGATTGTAAATGTGCGGACTTGTGATTAGCATTATGTGGCTGTGCAAGAGTGTGATGTGGCCGACTTCGTTCTTTGCACTCCAGACAATTACGGACTGCACAAGTGCACACCTAACGCACACACGTGATTACAAAAATTATTAAAATGGCGCTATATACAAAACAATATACAAAATAAAAACAAAAACAAAACCAAAAACTTACCAAACGTAAACATTGACGTAAAATACCACCACAAGACATATTTTTTTCGGATTCCAATTCCCCAAAGTTTAACGAACTAGCAAAGATTAAAACGTCCGCCATGTTGACTAAACGTTGTAGGAACGACACGGCCACTTCAATTGGCATTCCTTGCGTTGGTTCAATAACGTCTAATTCGCTCTATTACATAAAAAAAAACATAAAAATTTTTGAATTTTAAACTTTAACTTAACTACTAACATTTGGTGAGGTAGCCGACGCTAAAAGTGGCAGCAAGCCGCCGCACGCTATGATCAGATTATCAGCAAGTTGGGATATTAAATGAACCGTGTTCACCACGAAGATCGCATTATCACTGCTGTTAACGAAATCGAGCACCGATTTCGTCGAGTGGGACCGCCACACTTGAATATCAGTTTCCAGCGAGAATAGCACGTCAGATAACAGACGCTGGTGGATATAGGACCATTTAAACTCCGGAATGCGGAATGGCGGTCGTGTTGGTCCCGGACTGAACATTGGACGCGTGGATGCCGAACCTGATTTGCGTTTGGCATCAAAGTGGTTCGGTTCAACTTGAGTAGATGTTGAAGCGCTGCGTGGCCGCTTCTGTGGCGATGCATGCACAACGTGTGCATCGCCATTAATTTCCACTGGTTGATCTGGCGGCAAACTATTACGCCGCTTGATCTCCTCAGCCGATTTAATCGGACTATCGACCACCGATGGTTCGCTACTACCGGTTTCGGTGCTTGTTGGATAATGACTAGGATCACAAATTTGCGAAATCGTTGAAATCTTTTCGACCTCAGATTCTTCATTTTGTGTTTCTGTTTCAGTTTCAGCTTCAGCTTCTGTTTGCGGTGGTACATCTGTTGTTTTTGTAGTTTCTGCTGACGCGTTCGGTGCATCATGATTTTCTTCTGGTTTCACTAACGTTTCCACAACGTGGGGAATGTTTTCGCTATGACTAGATTCAACATTGGACGGCTCTAAATCTACAGACACAGCACTATTATCAACAATTGGCACATCGTTAAGTATTTGCGCTTGTGGTTTTTGCGCTTCTTTTTCATTTTTATCGGTTACGATTTCAATTTCAGCATCGTTTTGCGGTTCGACTTTTACTTCAACCTCCTTGATTTCCGTTTCATTGTTATCGTTTTTCACATCGTCGATATTTTGACTCTCCTGACCCGTCTTTTCATTTTCCTTTCCTTCAGTTTCTTGAGTTTCCCGTACCGCTGGAATATCTTCCACCACCACGTTGGGATTAGATGGGTCATCTTCATCTTTACGCTCTACCAAAATTTCACTCATGTCTGTAGGTGTCTGATACCTTTCCGATAAATCGCTGTCCTTTTCTGGACTCGTCGGAATTGTCGGAATCACATCCACCATTTTGGAATCAATAACGGAAATGCTTATTTCTTTCTTTGGACTCGTCTCGGACGATGAAAGTTTTTCATCCGAAAACTCGACATCGTCGGCTTTAATGGCTTCTTCAGCCAAAGTATCCTGAATGTTATCCACCTCGTTCACATTATTCACAACCTCGTTTACTGCTTGGACGATTTCTTCGTCTTGCACTACCGGCGATGAAGTAACATCATCTTGAGCAACTATATCCAACATTCTTTCGCTCTTCAACAATATTTCCTCAACAATTTCTTCAATAATTTTATCCTTGGCATCAAGATCCAGCCCTAAATCCTCAGTAATTTCAGTTACGGTCAAACCCAAATCATCCAAGTCTTCAATAACTTGCTTTTCGGACATTACCGAAGGACAACTCTCAGAATGCACGCCATTACACATCGGAGATGATTTCGTCGACGACGCAGGCGTCATGGGTGACTCTTTACCTAACTTAACGTCACTGTACAAATCACTAGTTCTCGAATCTAACGAAACACCCTCACTATCATCGCGTTTGGTCATGAACGAGGACGGACTGCCTTCCGATATCGGCGTGTTGAGTTCACAATTACACATCGGTTCCGTTTTCTCCGAAGCCTGATCGATCTCCTGCAACGCAGCACTTGAGTTGCTCCACTTGCCATCGTCGTGATAGCCATTAGCGACCGTCTCGTTCTGTTGTTCCCAGCCTGAAATCGTGCTGATGGGTCGCTGCTGCCGCACCAGCGGATCGGTGATGTTATCAGCACGCTGCCGTTCGTAGTGTTCGTACATTTGCGCAAACTGCAGTTTAAATTCTTCGTACGAGACCTGCACAAACAAACCAAACACTCAAACCAATCTTCATTCAAGCATTAACTTACAACTACCACTACCAACAACTACGAACCTTCGAGTGGACAATGGCGAGTGTATCAACCCACACACGCCAGCCGCCATACTCGTACTTAATGGCGTGATGCAATAACATCCGGAAGAGTGAATATACCATATCAGAAAGCTTCTGCTCCTCAGTATTCTTCGGATGAATATACGCCATTGCAATGAGCCATTCTTGCCAGACGGACATTTGCAATACAGTGCGTCGGTTCTCGCGATTATTGTTACACAACAAAGTCATGTCACTAAGGAAAAGTTTCTTAACCTCAAGTAACTGCTCGTTTTGCTTGGATTGACGAATCAGCGTAGCAACAACTTTCAGAATCACTAAAACCAAAAATTAGGTTAGAATATGAAACCGAAACCTAACCTAGTCATGCAATAATTACTTGGATTTTCAAGTCGAAAATTGGACTCCGGCTCTGGATGTCGCGTATACAAAATCTGCTGACTAATATGTTCCGTCATTATTTCATACAAGACGTTGTACGTCGGCAGAGAGAGACATTCCTCGTTGAGTAGCAGTCGTTCGGCTAATAGGGTGTACAAGTTGTGAGGGCTCATTACGTCGTATTTCCTCTTGTGCGTGCTGCGACTGAGGAAGAAGCCGAGCAATTTCAATGCCTGCAGCCTAATTAATTGACTCTCAGAAGCCAACAGTTTAAATATAGTTCGGACACCGTGCTTGCAATCAAACGCCGGCACCATTGACGATGGATGTTCTGACATGAGCGAGATCAACATTTGCAATACATCATGAAGATTTTCGTCCTTAAATTAAAAAAAAAAACGCCACACATTTCAGTTTTCCCATTACCCCAATCTAATTAGTAACACAAAACCTTACTTCATGTATTGTTGTCAAATAATTCAAAATACTCTGTAGCTCATCATCCTTGACTCCATTGCCGATCATGATTAGTTGCTTTAAGAAGAGCAAGATGTACGCCCGAATAGCCAGAATGTCCTTTTGAGCCGGCCGGGGACCATCTGTGTGCGCAGCAGATCCAAGAAAATAGAAGAAAAGAGAGCTAGTTAATCTAACCCGATGCATCTAAATCGCAACTTACCTAATCCCTTGGGAGTGATGCCGCTCTTGGATCTGGGATTAGCCACCCAGTAGTAATACTTGAGCGTGTGGACCGTCTGCAGGACGGTGGAGACGCGCCGCACATTGGAATAGATTTGCGTGTCCGATAGGAACTCGGTGGCCAGATACGAGTAGAGCTTCGATTGCACGGGAGCGGGCGTGTAGATCCACAGCGCCGGATTGAACAGCACATGGTCCAGGAGCTGCCACGTCAGGAACGAGAAGCAAAATAACTAAATCAAAATGGATTAACCTGCCCCGTACTTACCAGATACACACACTTATTTTTCGGTTCAATTTTTTGTCAGAAAATTTGTACACGGGTACGAATCAAGGATGCGAATCAAAAGCTAATTTGCTAATTATCTAATTATCATTCACGCATGCGGTAATTTCGATTTAAGATTACAATTTCAATTTATCTAGTTTTTAAACAAACGAAGAACGAGAAGAATTTAACGTAAACTTTTTTTGTTTTTATAAGAAGCAAACATTAAGACATTAAGAACAATAAGAAGAACATTCACAAACTATATTATTAGCTAAATACATAAGAAACATAGATAAAAGTAGATAAAAGTTAACCTAAAAATTTTCCATCAAAAATAACCTAAAAAATGCCCGTTTTTTTCTTTAAAATGCAATAAATAAATAGCATTTATGATTCTAACGTAAAGAATGAAATTTTACATCAAATAAACTTTATATTTAGTTATAACTAAACCTCAAAACGGTGAAAATCGCAACATAACCTCAAATTTAAAAAATCCCAATTGTTCCTCCAAATCTCATCAAGGAATCATCCAAACTAAAATTTTATATGTTTGGTGTTGGGTATTGAGTGTTTAATAATTTTGTGACGCGTTTATTGATGCATTTCACATTTTATAATAAAAAATCCATAAATATGAATTCGTAATTAAAAACGCTAATTACATTTGCGTAGTTACCAGAAACTCATTACTAATTACGGCCGTTCGAACTCGATAATTCAAACCAGAACGTTTTTAAATTAAAAACGAAATCACATCGCAATTAAAATTAAAATTGTACGTGTCGTTCTGAAAATCACCCAACTAACTATGCGCGTAATTATGAACTGAAATATTATTCCCGAGGAAGAGTTTCAAATATCCGCAATTAAATCGCAATTTGTTGAGAAAAAATAACCTAAAATCAAAACAAACCATGCAAACTTCCAGTAATGTTCATTCGTTCATTAATCAATAAAATGATTTACCGATCAGCAGTAAAAATCAAACCAAATATAAATAACGAGCAAACAGTTTCTTGTTTACGTTAACGTTTTTGTTTGTGGTTTTGTTCTCTGATATGAACGCAAATGCCATTTTAATGAAAATTTATTCCGCAATTTTAATGTTCGACTTTTTATTAATTAATTCCATTAAACTCGCAAAGCTGGCAACAATTTGGAAAAGATCATCAGCGGGTAGTTACGTAAAGCTGTCAGCAGACGGCGACAACTAATAATCCACCGTTATTAGAACAATTTAATTTATATGCAAATTTCACGTCAACACAACGTCGTCACACACTAATTTATAAACCAACGATCAGGAGATTTAAAGAGAGCAGTGCATCAACAAGACTGTCACTACTAACATCATTTTGTAATGTAACAGAAAAACCAAGTAATGCTAATAAATTCTAACAAAAACTAACAATCAGACAATAATATAGGCAACCAAATGAACGCGTTTTAATTTGAATCAGTAACCAATCACTAAAAGTTAAAAATATTAAAAATCTAAGCAATTCTAAGCAAATTTTAATTCAAATATTTGTTCATGCCTTAAGAAACTATACCACCTATTCAATCAATTCTGTAAGAAACACGATTAGAAAACAAACAACATCGGAAAGACTCATCCCTAAATTAGTTTACGTTACATTTAATATTAATTCGCGTTTTACGATTTACAATGAAGACCGTGTAGGGTGAAGGTAAGGGTAACCATCGCCATCATCAACATATTTCGATATATACAATTAACTATTTGAATTGGACCAATACGCACTTACCTGTTTCAAAAGCAGCTCACTGTTGGCGCTCAAACAGGTGACGAGGTGCTTGGTCAAACTCAGAAACGAACCCAGCACATCAATGGTGAGATGCTCTCTGGACGAGCGTTGCAGCATAAAGCTAATGACAAGGAAACCACGATTCTGGATCATGTGCTGCTGCACCGTCTGTGAGGTCTCCACCAACTCGCAAATGAAACCCAACAACTTCGAACTGCAATCATACAAAGTGGATAAATGCTACTAGTTACCAAACTTCACTTGAACACAAAGTACAAACCATAGTGTCGCATCACGCTTCGAATCCGTCGTGGTGGCACATTCGTAGGGTGAATCCAGTTGAGAGAACAACGGAAACAGTACTTGGATTCCGCCGATTGAGTTCAGCGTACTATGGATGGAATGTGTTATCACTGCTTTCACGTCCTTTACGAGAAAAAGAACAATTGAAAACAAACATTTTAATAACATTCACAGCCACTTTGATTTTACAGTAATAATCATGTGTTACCGACATTACAGGAATCTTTTACCGACATTGCGGTTTTAGTGGGTTTCAGAACCCGCGAATCTACGCAGCGACCATTTTGATTTGTGTCACATGAATTATGGTTCATATAAACGCTATAAAAATATTACTGCGTGGGGATGAATCACGCCGCTATTTTCTCGTAATGCGCCATAATATATTACGCAACAGCATCATAAACGAACGACGCACTATTTCGCACGTGGCGCATAAAGTGAAAAAAAAATGACACACATAGTGCACCTTTACTTCTGCGAAATGATTACTTTTATTACGCCTATAGAAAGGCATAAATTTCAACGTGCGGCAAACGTCCGAAAAGCGTTAACGTCGAGATATTAGCGAGTATAAATCACCCCTGAGGCAAACCACCCCAAACGCCCAGATATACATCGTTATCATGTGATTCAACCCTACTGTATCACTTTAAAAACCAAACTAACCTAAAAATGTGAGTCAATTAATAAAATTACTTACTTGCAACATCAATGCGTGTGGTGTGTGGACGAAATACGAGATGTTTCCCTTGGGCGCCGATTGTAAACACAACTGACTATCAGTCGCCACTGGATTATACATGAATACAATCGCGCTGGACAATTTACCATCGTAGAGAACCTGCCAGTGAATAATTTAGATTTTAGCAATGATTACAAACGACCAGAGCGACCGCAGCGGCTAACGCTCATGTTTACTAGTGCGGATGAACTACTCTACGCTAGAGGGCGTCACAATACAATGTAATGACAAAAATACAAACAACACAAAGGATTGGTACTAAAAGCAACGATGCACAATGTAATTAAAAACACGTTCCACCCGTGTCAATTTGCCAAATTAAATTGTAAAATGTAATATGCTAGTTAATAAAAACAAAATCCAAAATAAATACAAGCAGCGTACGTTTGTACGAGATTAAAACTAAAATAAATTTCCTGGTACGTAAAATTGGAAAATATTTAATAAAACTTTGCACAAACACAACACGATTACGCCAAGCCCAACATACAGTTGTAATATCCTGCTGAGGAATTATGTTGGGGGATGAAAGGATTCAATGCATGGTGAAAATAATTAATAAACATGTTTTTTCATTGCAACAAAACGCGCAATAGTTCTCAACACTTTATATTTGTACATTGGATTGCATTCCGTAAATTTCCAACAAAAAAATGTATGCAACCAAATGTACACTAAATACAACCGAACGTGTTGAGAATTATTAGAAAACTTTTCAAATTTTAACCCTTAATAATAATACCTGTTTATAATCCTGAGACATAAATAAACAAAACTATTGTTCTATTAAATAAAAACAGTGCACACTACATGTCGTTCGCCTTCATTCCCGCTTACCACCGTCAACCCCTTGTTGTTCAAAGTGTAATCCTTGAATTTAATATTAACAAACCGATTTGTTTAGGTTAACTAATCGCAATTAAATTATTCGATAATGAACGTAGCACACTGTGACACGCACCCTGGGGGGATGATGATTTGAACGCGCCTCGTTCCATAAACGCTTAACGGGGTCGTGTTCCCATCGGAAAATCGAACATTACATGTTAATGCATATTGCATTTCCGCCTTTCGGCGTGCATGATCCAATTAAAGCGTAATGAATATACCAAAATGTGTGTATTGGGTTGGAGGCGGTAGAACGGCGGCGACGCACGACGGCAGCGAAACGAAAATGAAATTAACCAAAAATAAAAGCATGCTTACGGAACGTGCATCGGATGCATTCGGAATCTGAATCTGGCCGGGGGGCACACTGCCGGCTGTTGTATCAGCGGCGGCAGCAGCAACCACGGCGTTGGCGGCGGCGGCGGCGGCAGCCAGCTCGCCTACGCCGCCTTCGTCGCCGAGGTTCGCGTCACTCACCCGTTTGTGATTGTCGGGTAAACTTAAGTGGCACTCGTTGTCGAAGCGAAATTGACTCTATAATAAAGTACATAATAAGTAATAAGCGATTTTGTTTTATTAAAACGCCTCGACAAGGAATGAGAAAGATTTTACCTTGTAACCTGGTCCGAGGCGATGCATCGCACATATTTGATGTGTTGAAATCGCTTCGCTGAAGAGGTAGATGGCCGACATTTGACCGCAGAACACACGCTCTTCGTCTAGTTCTGGTGTTGCGCCAATGTAACATTTATCAAATGGCTGGAAATTCATAGAAAATGTAAAAATTTATAAAACTTTTTAGTTTTTATTTTTAAAAATCTATTTGAATGCAATTTCCACGCGCGTAAAAGGTCGAACGTATCTACACCCCCGGAGGCATTGACTTTTACATTCCGTTGGATTCTTCAACTCACAAAACAAAAAAATCGCAGCGTGACTGCCAGAAAGCAGCAACCAACAACCAACAATTCTTATGGGAAATAAATAAACAGTTCGGAAATGTACCAGCAGAAAAAAAGTACAAGTCAGTGTTCGCTCGAAAACAGCAAGAACTTACGATTGAATCGTTACGTGTTCTCGCAAAACTAGCATTCGAAATGCAAATTCTTGCAAGAAAACGTAAAACTACCATTCGATCTAATTTGCAAACGAAATGTGCCTGTACAGTTCGAAATGTTATACCTTAGCACTGCGAAATGTACGAGTTTAAAGTTTAAAGCTGGTTTTCACCAATTTTCCACAACTTCTCCCAAGATAAATGATGCAAAACAAGTACGAGTGTAATATATTTCCCACTAACCTCATTTGTGTTGACGAACCACGCCATCTCGGTGCTGGAAGCCAGCTGCCCGTTGACGAGACACTTAATTTCGCTCTTCGTCCATCGATTGTAGATGTACACCACCGCCAGCATGTACCACTGCGTGGCGAAAACAAACAAACAAACCCAAAACCGTAAATTACACTCGAAACACTTCGTTTTTCTAGTAAAGTCTACTGACTTCAGTCAGTCGTAGATGTTACCAAACAAAACACTCAAAAAAAAAGAAACGCGTACCTTGCGTGGTTGAAACTCGTACTTGACGCAGTGTTGGAACCCCTTGCCTTTAATCTTCATCGACGTCAATACCAAGCAATTACCGACAAAGTGCGCAGTGTATCCGACCCCTTTGCTCGTTTTGAAGCTGAAATAAATAAAACGCGGCTGCTTTTTTGCGCGCAACTTTTCGGTAAAGCGCTTACTTACCAATACAAGTAGGGTTTCTCTCGTTCGATGTTCACCGAATTGATGGGATCCAGGCGGAACCATGTCGTGAAGGTGAAGCCGTTCTCATACGGCCACTTCGCCAGCGGCGGCAGCACGATCGCCTACGGAAAATTTACGCCAGCATTAAATCCGTTATCGAATCGCTTTGCTAGCGCACCAACACGGGGGGTGGGTTTTTCTTGGCCACACCACGCAAAATGTTTACAACTCAGACTTAAACTCACCGATCCTTTGCGGCCGGGAAAGCTGAAGAAGACGTCCGGGCCCGATCGTTGCGGCATCTGGCGCAGAACGTTAAGCAGCTTTGCTGAATGTCGCGGCTGCAGCACCATTGCGATGGAAAAGGGGAAAACATCAAGTAAATTGAACGTTTTAATGAAAAGTGCTTGCTTGGTTTTTCAAAGCAAACAAGTTTCAGACGAAGCGCCAGGCTATTAATGAGGAGTGAGAGAAAGGAACGAAGGAAACTTACCCATTTACCATTGACTGCTTTCATTGCGCCGAATAGCAATTTTAATTCTTTAACTGTAATGCTATAGCTGGCAAGCACACCTAACATTTCTATTAATAAATCTGGAAATGAAATACAAAAACAAATCATTAATGTATTGCTAGAGAGGGAAAAACAAAATACAAGAAACGTACATCGTTTTCTCGTTAGTTGTGAACTGAATGCTTTCAAGTTTTAACTAAGAAGAAAACGACGTACGTTTTGTGCAAGATAATGCAACTTTAACGAATTATTACACATTGTTTTAAAAGGATTTCTGTACTCTACTGAAACAGAAATGAAAGAACAACTCTTAAACTATTTTTAAAGACCAAGGAATTAAAAATTGATCATCAACTTTAAAAGCTACGGTTCATTTTAAAACGCGTGTTTTTGGTAAAATATTCGTATACAACAAAACCAAAAAATACCCCAACTTTGACGAATTTTTATGGAATGTTCCAAGCGGTTATTGACATTGCAATAAAACCAAAATAAAAGAAGAACTCTTTGACTATTTTTAGAGATAAAGAAATCACAAATTTATAAATAACTTTCAAAGTTATGATTAATTATAAAACGCGTCTTTTGAAAAAAATCTAATTTGACTAAAATAAAAACAAGAATAATCCAACTTTAACCAATTTTTATAGAATGTTCCAAGCGGATTTTGGTATTGCACTAAAACAGGAATAAAAGTATAACTATTTAACTCTTTTTGAAGACCAAGGAATTGAAAATTGATCATCAACTTTAAAAGTTACGGTTTATTTTAAAAAGCGTGTTTTGGGTAAAATTTTCGTAAACGGCAAAAACAAAAACAAGAAATACCCAAACTTTGACGAATTTTTATAGCATGTTGCAAGCGGTTATTGACATTGCACTAAAACAGAAATCAAAGTACAACTCTTTAACTATTTTTAGAGACAAAGAAATCAAAAATTGATGAAAAACTTTTAAAATTAGAGCCAATTTTACACCGAGTGTGTTCGAATAAACCAGAAATCATAACAAAATCCAAAACAAATGTAAACCATTGAAAAATCTCAATTTAAATTAAAAAAATATCGCAACTGCATTGTAAATACAATTTATATTCATTCTTTGTGGAAGGAAACCATCGTAAATCCTTACAAAACCGCCCGTAACCAAAAAAAAGCGCGTAATACAAAAGTAATGCTCAGAGATATAATTATTGAAATAAAAAACTCGCGCGTTTTAAAGCAAATTTAAAAAAAAAAACAACAATACGTATACATTTTTAATGTCAACATACACGAATAAACTGGCACATTGTGTATGATAACGCAATGTTTTTCTAATTTCTTTTTATTACCCAACGATGGGGATTTTTACGGACGCTTTGCTCACAACGTTGGTGGCAACGATGAGCGCGGAATACTCATGCCTACAAATACCATTTACCTTTTTCCACCCTTACCAAGATTATATACCACCTACCGCTCGGAACATTTTCCCTCAAAACTCCCTGGAGAAATCCCTATTATTGTTATTATTATGGCGATTAAACAAAGAAATAAAAAAGAAGCGACACGCGCGTTGACTCAACGACAAAAACACCAACGAAAAACAAAAATGAAAAGAACCTTAAGAAAAAAAGAAGAGAGATAAAGAAGTAAACTAAGCCTGAGTGAAAATAGAAAATAATAAGACGAAAGGTTTAAAGGTAAAAAAGAAATATACAAACCTGCAACGACGAGGTCGGCATTGCGTAGTCTTTTCAAGACGTGCTCGATGAGTCCAACGTCTGTGCACGCCTGCAGGTTGCGAACGCTCTTTCGCAGGATGGCGATGAAGACGCTCCATATTTCGGCCTGAAACAATGAAGCAAAAAAAAAACAAATCAATAAAGCAAATCAGGGATAAAAATGTGAATGCGAAGCAGACAGAATTATTTTCATCCAGCCGTTGCATAATACGAAATTATCAACAAACGCGTCAGCGTTTAGTAAAACGTCTGTTGTTTTGCATCCTCGCTTGTTAGGTGTCACGATGATGATCTGGAAGTGATGGACGCGCATTTGCGCCGCAAATGGTCCGGCATTTATCATCATGTAAATGCCGGGACTTCGTCCGAAACGCTTTTCAAGTGACACATGTCCGAAACACGCCAGCGTCGCGTTATTAAAAGGTGCATCCACCCCACACAACCCCCACCCCACTCATCAATTCCATTATCTCAACATTTACAAATATAAAATTAAAATAATTACCAACATTCGTCAATTATAATTAAATTAATAATACACCCTTGATGTTGGGTTTTGAGTTAATAATAAATATTTTCATTAATTCCGATTTAAATTGTTTTGATTTTGTTTGACCGGTCGAGAGTTTTTCTTCCACTGTTTTGAACCTGTCGACCTAAAATATTTAATACGACCGAGCCGAAAACAATAGAGCCCAAAATTTTACAAGGAAAGAGAATAATTTAATAATTCTCATAATTGCGTCAAGTTATGCGCAAATTTGCTTTCGCCGTCAGTCGCATCAAACCGACGAAGGTCGGTAACGCAAAACGTAAAAACCGGTTGGTATGTGAAGGAATATTAAAAGCAACGCAATTTTCATTCTTGATTAGCATACATTTATAATTTACGTGGGACATGCCCCAAAAGGATCAAACCCAAAAACAACAATTTTACAAAACAAAGACTTAAAACTCATTTCCATCCTAAACAAATTTAATTTTGTTCCTTAAACCTTAAAATTTCTTACATTTTAAATGTTTCAACAAAAATTTTCAAAAACACCAAAATTATACAGTGGAGGTGCCGGGCATATTTTTACTATAGGTTATAATACAGTGGAGGCGCCGGTCATAAGCGACATAAAAACAAAAATTGTACATTTTGCAATATATTCCAGAACTAAACATTCCAATGCGTCGTATTTGCGCACTGTTAATGGAATTCGTGTGCAGAATCAAACACCTCTGGTTGGAAACTCGCTCGCAACCCTTTGTTGATTCGTGCAAGTGCGATTCGAATGTTTGCATCGCATCATCACGTATTATCCGTCCAGCGTATCCGCATTCAGCTGACCGCTTACAATCTGCACCACTTCTTCCAATACAACTACCAATCGCCCCTCAATTTACCCGTTGGTTTCACTCCACTAGCAAGCAGCATCCAGCAGCAGTATCCGGCAAATCTCCCAAACACTCTTCGTCCACCAAGTTTTCATTGCAAAGATGCGATCGAAGGAAAAGCAAAGCAGAAACCCGTCGCCGCAAGTATTTCTAAATTAATTTCAAACAATCCGTGCGAAGTAGACGCACAACTGGAAGCAGAAGCGCAGACACCCAAGCGAAGAATTGGTTCGTTGGCCGCTGGTTCAAGTAAAGTTTTCTAAACTGTCGGAAGATTGAGCAAAACGAAAGCGCGCCAAATTCCGATACGCAATTTACGTTGTCCGATGCAGCTATAAAAAAAATATAGCTCATCCCAATCCCAAAGAAACCATAAAACAAACTTCTCAACAATTGTTCGATTGTTTGGATGTGTTTCGGAAATATAATCATTTTTAATTAAATTCTCCTCAAAACGAAACCATATTCTCGATTCTCGAATGTAGATAATATTAGTTAGCGCTGTGAATGCTTGGAATACTCGTAGGTAATTTAATTGTGCATCAAAAATATATCCGAAACCCACTTCATAACATCAATATTTGCAGTAAGGCCAGCCAATTCCGGCTGGGATTAGATGCAATCCTGCCGGCGTGGTTGCTGCAGTCGCAAGCGATGTTCTCCCTTCTCCCTTCCGCTCGGTGCTCTTCGGTGCACCTGAAACGTAAATACTCCACTCGCGGGCTGGAGCAGAGGATCACGGCGCAGCGACGCCATTGTCGGCGTTATGAAATGTATATTTGCGCACTATCAACTCGACCCTGTTATGAGCGAACGAAAGCCAGACCAAACCAAGCCACTAGACGCTGAATTTTTAAAGTGCCCGCCCAACTAACCATATCGTCGTCCTTCGTTCGTAAGGATGTGAATCATGAAGATGAGGGGAGTTTATATTAAATTAACATCACTTCAATTTAGCTGCCTCTCTAGAGTCAACTCTTAAAAAATAAACATTAAATAAAAAATATATGAAAATATATTTCACTTTATATCTAGGTTTTAACCTTTTTAATTCTCCATCTGGAAGTAAACACTTTAAAACCTTCTCAAAGACTTTACATTTCGAGTTTTACGCCTTTTGTTTGTTATTTTTTCCACATCTTCAATTACTAACATTTTCAGATCTTTTCGGACTATTAAACCCTCACCTCATCCCTGGGTTTCATTACTCCTATCTCAGTATCTCTTCTTAAATGCAGTATCCCACCCTATCTCCCTTTCTCCATTTCCATTCTTCAAATTTCTAATCTCCTTTGTTGTTCTCCTCCACACTTCATATCCTTGATGCTTCCCGTTCCAATCAAATATCTTCCAATCTAAAGTATCCCTCCTTATCTCCAGTCTCCAATTACCGACAATGTCTTTAAACGTCCATCAACCACCACAATTGCTGCAGTATTGTGCATGATATTGACAATGAGTAGGTTTATCACTCAGAAGCTATTAATCAGTCACACATATCAAAGTCAATTAGCGCGAACCATTCATTGGCAGAGTTTGCATCACTATATATCGAGTGCATAGTGTGTTTGCGCGCGGGGGCGTGAAGATTACAAAGCGCTTTTGGGCGATGCTGAAACCTCATTAATGCAATTCGCGCACTGATGCGCCCGCGCAGGGGCACAGAGGACTGTCGCTGTCGTAAACGGGATGCCATTACCGACTTGCGCGTAATTAGTCGAATGAGACCCGGGCCGGAGAGAAGTCAGAAGCATTATGTGCACTCTATCAAATCAGGCGCGAGCGCCGCATTATCCATTTAGTCAAGGTGCTGCCAGTCCATAATTGACACGATCGATACCATTGATAGGACGCATCGAGTGCGGTGAGCACGGAAACACCAAAACTTGCCCAGAAATTGTTCAATGTGCAATGATGCCATGCTGAACGACATCACCAACCGCACAATAGAAAACTTGCATACCCTGACAGGACTAAAGCTAGTTGTAGTTTGGTTCATTATTTTTTAAATAAATTTTGAATTGCTCCCAAATAATCCGCAAAGACCATGCATTCTAAATGCCATTTTAATGAGCGGCGATTCACATGATCCCGTCATTATTTCAGTGTAATGCCACTGGTATTATTCGGAACTGACCAGCCAGCTTAACCAACTTTTTGTACACATATTGTGCACATTAATACACTCGTTAAAAGGACTTTTCAAATAGCAGCGAAATAACAAGTGCTCACTATTCTGTGAAAATCATGCGCCATTCCAACGCTCGCTCGCTCTCCCCATTCCACTTGCAAACATTCTACCCTCAAAACGTCCATTCGCGTCTCTAATTACGAAATTTCAAGTCCGTGGCTGCACCTAAAGTTCTATCTCGTTGGCAAAGCAACGGCGGTTTTGACCATCATCATAATTCGCAATGCTAATTAGTGAGAGGTAGTGAGCGTGCACAAGGATCGTCCTCTGTTCCGGTCCTCGACAAACGAAAAGCTACCAGACCACTAAAACAGAAAAGGTCCACACGACGACGCCACGACTACGTATCGGATGCACACACAGTCCCCCCACACGTGAATTCCCTTCCAACCCTAGACCAAAACCGAGAAAAGCCCATCATCTTCCCGAACAACTACAACTAAGTCAACCCCGTTCACCACATTGACCACTACCGCTGCAAATGCGCTTGAAACGAAACAAGCGCCAATGTGCCCGTCCAACAAAAAGGTTCCGACCGGAAATTATTGTTATTGTAATGTCCACACGCCGCCGCCGTCGACACGCGCAGTGTGCGGCTTTGAGAGCAATTAACTTACAACAACTCTATCGGGGCCTGTTGAGCCGTCGACAATGCAGTGAGCAGAAAAACACATTCGATGTTCGCTTCCGACCGCATCGCAAACACGCAAACACAATGACCGAACACACGCCATGTGTCATGGCCCTGGGATGGCCACCATGTCGGAACGAGTGTAAAATTTCAAAATGGAATGCAAATTTCGACAGCGAGATATTATCGGCGTTGTTACGCGCTGCGACGAGCGCGCTCGCCCCTGCTCCGTCGATAAGCTGGCAATACACATGCTACCCAGTTTGGCCCTGCCAAAATACCAAAACGGTGCTGCGAGTGCAACCACATGACCAAAACATCCCAATGGATGATTGCTAACTTATGCATAATTTATGAACAGCCTTAATAACTGTGCGACCACAATCAGCAACAGCAGCGGCAGAGGGAGCTCGTTTATGTTGTGGCAAATTGTAAATTGCCAGATGAAAATTGCAAATCTACGCATATAGAAATTTCCTCAATCAATATTATTTGCATGCAACCACTCTATTTCATCCCTCAAATTACTACAATTCTTCATTACTTCATTATTTCCCTATCTCCTTTTTTTACTACCAAAAGAATTACCAGATAAAACTCGTAGAAATCTCCTTCTCCCATATTCACTCCTCATCTCCTTCTCCCATCTTCATTACCCATCTCCTTCTCCCATCTCCTTCTCCCATCTCCTTCTTCCATCTCCTTCTCACATCTCCCATCTCCTTCTCCCATCTCCTTCTCCCATCTCCTTCTCCCATCTCCTTTTCGCATCTCCTTCTCCCATCTCCTTCTCCCATCTCCTTCTCCAATCTCCTTTTCTCATCTCCTTCTTCTAACTGTTTCTCTCATCTCCATAGCACATGAGTCATCTTGCCATTACTTCAAAAACTCTTCCTCCCCGATCTCCATTCTTTATTTATCCTCCAGATATTTTTGCAATCATCTTCTATCAAAATAATATCACTGCAGCAATGTCAAATAAGAGAATAATTGATAAACGTTTACGAAGCAGTTGAAGATCCACCCCGCCAAGATCCTGGAATCTAGTATATTCCATGAATAGTTGCTTACGTCCGCTGATATCTGGCGCACAATCTGCGCTACCACCATTGTTTAAGTTCCTGCCTATCTCAGGATGTCGAGGATATACGCGCGTAAGCACTTTCGGCATGAGCTGACGCATTTCCGTCCGTTCGTTATGCACCCCCATAACCCACTCGATCACCAACCGACTCCCTCAAACTCCCCCAACTCCGTATATAACCAAGCAGGTAAACACACGTTGAGAGGCACAATCGAATCGGTGACGTTTACAATTTTCCCGCTGCGCAATTTATCAGCACCCGCGATAGTTGACTTCAGGTCGATATTTCAATCACCGTGTATGCTCCCCCTACCGCCTCCTTCCCCACGCAATCCCCGAACAAAAATTCACAAAAGTCAACCGCACATTTTTTTTGGTCGGCCCCACACACACGACAACCAATCATGTGATTGATGCGTTATTAATTACACGCATTGAGTACGAGCTCATTGTAATAGGAAATTATTGTCAAACCATACATATTGCCATCATGCGTGCGAACCTACACATTTTGCAAATGTTCTCCAAACCTCTATATCAAACTGTCAACGTGTGTTGTTATATGCCAGGCAATATGAAGCAAACGATAGGGGGAGGAGAAAGAGAGAGATCGGTTATCGATTTTTCAAAATTTGGAATACTGCCCCGGGCCGCGCTGGCAATATTCTCATTTCCCCCCTCGCGACCACCACAGCGCGCAAAAAAATAAAACGATGATGATGAATGATAAAAAAATTTGCCGAGCGTCGGAACAAAATGTGACACTTTTCATACAGATACTCCTTCGAATTTAATTTATGATAGCGTTAAATTTGCGGATGCGGCTTGCGGCACACAACAACCACCACCACGAAAAAAAAGGAGAACCATATCGACATGGCTTTCGTTTTTATTATGTTTTCATTTGTATTGTGCGCGAGCCATCCAGAGATAGCAAATTTTCTCAATAACACCACCAACCCCAAGTCCTGACGTTTTTGTGGCTTCAAATTCCAAGGATAATCTTCGTGTTGGTATCTTTTTTGTCTGTTATGATCCGATTTCAGCGACACACGACAACATAAAACGCTTACCCAACGTCCGAGACAAATTAAAGCGCGTGTTCCTCAAAAATAAATTGATACAAAAACGTCCAAAAGTAATCCCTCCTTCCCCCTCCCCCATTCCCCGAAACCTAAATATTATTATTTCGTTTTATCCCGACACAAATTGTGCTTACAATGAAAATGCAAATTGCCATTAGTAGCACAATTGCGTGATTGTCACGCGTTTTCAGGCGCGCGCAAAGTTTTAAGCAGGTGTTTCGCAGCGCGGCACCACGTCAATGCTGAAAATGGTTAATGACGGTAAAGTAGGCTTATTAAAATTCAGTTTATCGCGTGCGAAATGGTGCGATTCATTATCCCCCGAGGTGGACGAGAACCCATAACACACAAATTAAACTATCTAACTATATTTGCCGCTCCAAGGCATCTGCCGCCGCCACCGACCGCCCAGCCAAAGAGTTAACAACGCATCTCCTCCAAACGAGAGCAGTGCGCGAGCGAGCGTTGTTTTGTTTCGAAAGTCGGATTATTCTCATACCCCCGGCTCCCTCCACTCTGGCACAGCCAGCAGCTTCCAACAATTTCCACAGAAAAGTTTATTTTAATCGTGACAGATCTCTATAAAACACATTTGTTGACTCCAACGAGGATTAATTTATTAAAACCTTCAAAATGTTCAAAAATATTTTTAACAATCACGTGACTACGTCACCCCTATTCAGGTTATTATAATAAAATAATAATAAAATAATAATAAAATAATAACAAAATAATAATAAAAATAATAATTAATTATTATTATTTCCATAAAATCTCCTCCTAACAATCCTAATCTCTTCTACAAATCTCGTACTCCCATCTCTGCATCTCCTTCATTTCTAAATGTCCTCCTAACCAATAATGAAAATTGCGCCGTCGTCCTAAAAAAAGCCCCTAAAGACTTTAACTCCTATTCTGTCCGCACCATTCAATAGCAAATAAGAGTCTACTAAGTACACCCTTCCATCGCCTATCCAAGCAAATTAATCAGACATTATTTACATTTCGCCCAAGATAGTAAAGTGTATTATTCTTTACGGATCCTCTTACATTACGTAGGCCTAAGTCGTTGTAATAAAACGCCCACTTCACTTTGCACGCCGCATTTGCGCGCGAGTTATCCCTGCCAGCTAGCGCCTCGCCGATCGATCAAAGTCGCAGGCACTTCCTATCGGCTCGAAACTAGCACCCCCGCAGCCGCCAGCCAGCATGCCACTTCAATCTATTTAGTTGATTGACAACGCTGGGAGAAGATTTTATTTCATTCCTAAATTTTTGCACATTCCAACCTCCTCTGACTTTTCTTTCCACTCCACCACTCCACTGCAGCGCGTAATTTACATTCCAATAGACAAACATCAATATCCTCCTTCTCCTATCAATACAGTAAACAACTTTAGATGTTAAACCGTAAAAATGCGACTCGGATGTATGAATCCAAAGAAAAACTACTCAAGAATAATATACGCAAAGCAAAGCACAGAAATCTGAAAATTTTCCAATCCAATTAAAAAGATTTCCTCGCAAATCTTGTGTCTGCCACCCTTGGCAGCAAGCGCTGTCATCATCGTCTTCAAGATTTACATAGTGAGAAATATTCCTAATTCGATGCAAATTTGATTCACGAGCGCTGTGTTTTAATTAAGGAACGCACCCAATCTTCGCGCCATTATTATAGTTATTATTGTGTTTCGTCGTCTTGGAAATTGAAGCGGGAGACACGTGCGCGCCTCCAAGCCTCCAAGAATTTAACTCGTGCATAAATTAAACATCATGCGCATAACTACTTTAATAACAACTATAACAAAACTTAATTCCTTTAATTGTGACATTTTTACTATTAACCCAAACATCTGCAGCTGAAATTAAAACTAAATAACACTAAAACTTAAATAGTTTACCGTGTCGCGTTGAAGAACGAACCACTTAGGAAGACACATAAAACCCAACTTTACGTGGCAATTTTACGAACGCATGTCTGATGAGCTGTGAATGATTGCGACATTTGTTCGTGGAAAACTTTCAGTTTATAAGCGCGAATAAATATTTACGATTGTATTTCATCATTTCATCATCATCGCCGCACGAGAGGACTATCGATGTTTATTCGATTTGAAGCGTTTCCCATATACCATCGTTTCGATATAGATCCGTTTAGTTTACTACCATCTAAAATCTAGCGCAATTGCCCAAGTGCTTTTAAACGGACTCAAGTGCGGGTGTAATTATGCCGCATTGGGTTTTGCATGCAAATCGGTTCGTAGCCGGAGCCGAACCATCCAAGTATAGTTTGCGACGCCGGCGCAATTTCCGCGAGTAATTTTTCCAATTAATCTTTTATGACGAACGTTCGTCGTTGGGCGTAAAATTGCTCGCACACAATGAGTAGAAGGAAAACGCGCGTAATAGTCGTAAGACTATTTAATCTCGCGCTGCAAACGATGCTATCGTCGTTTGGCGTTTTATTGGACTTTAAAAGGGCAAACTGTAAAAGTTTAAGAAGACATTTTTTGCGTCTGGTCCAGCTAGAATCAGAACCAGCTAGAGATGGAGCAAGACAACCCGAGATTCGCAAGTAAAATTTTATCATTACTTTTTCTATTATTGCCGACCTGATATAAAAAAGGGTATTCTTTATATTCTATTGAGGAAAGATTCACAATTCAGAGAATAGTTAATGACGCTGATTTGAAAATATCCTCCAATCTTTCTCTATCTTTCATTATTTCCTATTTAACGTCTTTTCCTACCGCAATATCCTCATGGTCCTCCTCCTCTTCTCCTCTTCTTTTCTTTCTCACCCTATCTCACTCCTTACTACTCTTCCTATCTCCTATTTCTCCCTAGTTGGATCTGCTATTCTCCAAGTTCACACGCTCCTTTGTCCCCTTTCCACATGTTCAACTACCTATTCCAATCAATACCCCTTCCACGGTTCCATCTATGCCTTCCTCCTTATTTTACATACTTGCCTCCCCCCTAGATCATCTCCAATCTCCTCTTTCCCCAGCATATTCTAATTCCTCTCTTTCTTCCTCCACGGAAGCAAAACAAAAAAAAACTACAATTCCGGACTTTAACACCCCACAATTCCATTAAAAATCCTATTCAACTGAGAACGTATTTCAGATCCCAAATAGTTGAATCCCTCAGAAACCTAGTCAATCCTTCCTTTCACAGATAGAGTGTAAAGTAAAGTAAACTAATTTAAAGTAAAAAATACAGTACAGAATCTAATATAACGTTTCAGAGAAGCTTTCCGGGGCTGGGTATGAGGCATGAGGAGGAAAGTGCGGTTGAAAACCCCAGGCATCTGGGCGGAAAAGCAGGTGCAAAGCTCTGGCGCCCGCCGAACGGCCATTAGATGTGGTCCGTGGCAACTTTGCGCTGCAAACACGCGCAACGTGACGAACAAAGATGTCCAATAAAACTCGGCCCGAGGACGAACGACCAAAACGTGATTGCAACGGCGATGGTAGCTGCCGTCGTCGTCGAGGGGCTGCGATTGTTAATGCGAGCATTCCTTTCCGCATGCTTGACGAAGAAATCTGGCGGGCGACTCTAAACCACACCACACAACCATGTTGCCGTCAGACTTCTTCTTACTCTCGGCCGTAATGGCTCGTTGCCGAAAGTGCGCTGTTATTAATTCGTAAAATTTGCATTTTTCATCCCCCCCAATTCCTCCCCATCTCAACACAACCTCAAAATTCGTAATAAGAAATGTGCGATCTACGCAGAAGGTGGAAAAATGTTTCTAACGCAATCAAGTCCTCTGATGGCATCAAGTCCCCGAGGGTGTGGAAAATTTAAAAATGCAATAAGCAAGCATACGATCAAAATTTTTCGATTAAATCCATTCGCACGGAAGTTAAACCAATATCAACTTTTGGCCAAATATGAAAAAAGAAACTTTCCGCAACTAATTACAGCGTTACTTGGTTGCTAATTAATTTTTGATGCACTAGTTGAATGCTGGAGGCTCACAGAATTACTACTTTAATTTTAAGGCCAGCCAAAGAATAAAGAATAATGAAACAGTATGCACACACAAAGGGAATAGAGGAATGAGCAAAGAGTAAAGCGAATGGAAACTTCTCGAGTTCAGAAAACTTCACCTGAAAGCTAAGGCTATGCAAGGGTTGCGAGTTGCAGAAGAACTTGGCCTAGGCACTGGGGGTAGCGATTACGAGCAACTTATTCTTGCCCCCATGCGCCGTAATTACAATTATGAAATCTTTTAGAACCATTTAAACTTCTAAACTGCTATTCCGACATCAAAGAAGTTAAATTACTTTATGTCGGTCGACATTCGACGCGGTAGAGACAAAGACAAGCATGGGAGCCAATTCATTCCACCGGCACCGGCTACGAACAATAAAGTCCTTCATCTGACATCAGTACGTGTACAATAGGCCTGCTCTGATGATATCTTACATTCAAAGAAAATCCTTGAATAAAAGTTTTTATCTCCAAGCTAGATTACAACAAACTACCTCAATCCATTCCTACAAATCAATTTTATCCAAATCGTGATAGGACTCCCTACTAACCCATCTTCCTAACAAAAAAAGCACAGGAAGGATGTACACCCTGGAAAAACCACAATTCTTTAAAATATCGCAGTATGCTTTGTCCTGGACAATTCAGCTTTATACCGTTTTGTACCCTGGTAACTCTGCTGATGATGATAAAGATAATTTCCCTCGTCAGAAACGTGGCTGTTCATCTGTTTTGTACATTTGTACATTTTGTGTTCATCCACAATTCAGAGTGGAGTGTCTCTGCCTAGTTCACTGTTCAGAGTTCGTCTACCCCGTTTATTACATTTCTGGAGTCTGTGGAGTTAGGTGGAGTCGGTGGAGTGCACAGCTTATCTGTCGATTAGTTGGTACGCGCCGGAAGTTGTGGCGTTCTTGGGTTTTGCTTTGAATAGTTTCGCCCACATTCAGTCCCCGGCCAAGTTCCGAGACATTTCAATTGTTGAAAATCTTTACTCCAACACTAAATATTATGCAGACATGCGACTCAGAAACAGGAAGACAAAAACCTAAGGTTGTACAAAGCATCCAAATTAAAACAATCTCAAATGAAGAGAGCATTCGAGAGTTGCTCAAGTGTTTTCCTCAAACCACAGGAAAAAAAACCTCTTCAATTTTCCCATCGGCAAACCAACGCCAAAGGTTTTTGAAGTGCAAGACACCGAAGAGCGCCAGCCAACTAATTAAAACTTTTGAATGATCCCACCTGCGGTACGAGATGTAGTAGGTTCGAAGGAGCGTCAGTTCGAGTGTGTCAGGGATGACGGGTGTTGGCTGCGCGCGTGTGCGTTATTATCCCTGCGGAAGGTCGAGAATGGCAGAGGTCGTTTTAATTGCCTCTCGGCGCGGCGCGCGTTGGAGACCGGAACCGAGCGGTTACATAGCTGTGCGACGCCGACGTCTTCAAGAAGAAGAAGGCTGTGTGCTGGCTGCTATTGCTCAGGGTACACCGAGGTGTCGGAAGCGCACTAAATCAACAACGGACGCGATCGTAATACACAAATGTTTATCGCAACAGATGCTGGAAATACTCGCCCCCTGGAGCGCATGAAAATGATCTCAACATTCGACGACAACCCTCCACACCCCTACTTCTGATTCCCCCATAAACACCGTTTCGATTCCGACAAATCTGATACCAAATATTCCCGGCCTATCGCCGGAAGCAAAACAGAACAAAAAACCGCTGCAAAAACGTAGAATTGAAATTGTACAACCAAAATTCGTGAAAAATACGTCAAATCGCAACGTTCAGGTTCAGGCCATCGAGGTTATTCAGGTTATCATGGTTGGCAATATTTACTAGTAGGCTAAATGGTATTAGGAATGTGCAAGCGGTAGGATACGAATGCCTGAATTTCATCGAGATGTGCGGATGAATTTGTGACAGGAACGGAGGCACTGAACGCGCATGATACGCACAAAAGTGAAGGATTTGCAATATTATTACCGTGAAGCAATTTCGTGCAATCTGGATGGATGGATGGAGAGCAGCCAGACAGCCACCCGCGTAAAATGATTACAATGTCGTCGGTAAGATATAATCGATCGGAAGATTGGCGATTTCAATTCCGCCCCGCAGCGACGGCGACAGCAAGGAGTTCATATGCTTCGTTAGATTCGACATCGACAGCCGCCCCCCAACTCGCTCGCATAGAATAAAATCAGGCGGCGCAAAAATTATAATCCACCAAATTTCATCGCAACCAGGCTTACCAGCAAACTCTCCCAGCCGTACCCCGCCAAGCAAGAGCATTAAGTACGCTTTGAATAATTTAATATGGCCGGATTATTAAAGCAACACCCCTTTTCGGGCATACGCCAAGCACAAAGTGCAATAATAAAGCATGCCCTTTGTACGTCTGCGTCGGCTGCTACCACCGGTTTTACGTTTCATATCCTGTTTGGGCTGCAAACGCGCTATTTTTTTAAACCCTGTCGATGAATATCATCCAACGCAGCAAAGGGATCACACGAAACCCATCACAACAATGTGTCCAGTGCGCGCGCACACGCATTAACAAAACTTTCTCTGTGCTCCCGCTGATGCTGTTAGAGCAAAGCGCAGAGAGGCCAAACTAAATCCTGATGGATGAGGCCGGACGTCCTGAATCCACAAGATAGCGCGCATGCAAATATCTCCCTGGGCGATTCCCCGGATTGTTCGCGGTGTACGCACATTCTCCAACACACACACACACACACAACCCTCAGGCAGAGGTTTTGGAGCTCCGGACAAGAAAAGCTGTATATGTCTATCTGTCCGATGGGTAAAGGGTGCGGGGCCGGAAAGAATGGAAACTTTTTCACCTTATCTAGCGAAAGTTTTGCGTTTTCGTTTGAGGCCAGACACACTTTTGTAGTAAATATACAATTTGGAGGATTTGGCCCAAAGCAAAAAAAAAAATAAAGATTTTCAATTCCAACCATTTCGTACACGTTACGGGGTGTGTGAGCCTCAAAGTCGAATAAGAAATGTCGGAAAACACGTTACAGAGACGCTTGTATGTCGTCACCTACATCTTTTTCGATTTCTGCTATTTCTGCTTCCCCTATTGCAATTTGTAGATAATAATTTTTGCTAGAAAATCTTGAATAAAATATCAACTCTAGAACTAACTAAAAATATATTTATTTTAAAAATTCTACCGTTAAAATAAATTAAATATTTCATATAGTTCATAATGAGAATTCATAATGTTTGCCATCAAATGCAACCCTTCAAAAAAAAACATGTTTCATGTGAAATTTACACATTCATCATGCAGGACTTGGTAGATGGTAAAGTTGACAAAAATAAATATTTTTTCAACGTCGACGAGTCTGTCCACAGTCGGCTTAGTGCGGCGCACAATATTCGAATTGGAACATAAAATTGCTTACTCGC